>CM021100.1:425013334-425246203 GCA_007115665.2 Sequoiadendron giganteum
TCCGAGCAAGCCGACTTCACCGACACCCGTGATAGCCCCTGCGGCGTTTAAACCCCAGCCACCGGTCTTATGGGTGACCGAGGGTTTCGGCCCAGCCCCCAACCGCCAGCCCCCTGGTCAGCCAAGTGACCAGGGGCCGAAGACTTTAGCCCTTGAGTGCTCCAAACAATAATTTTTTTTTCACATTGGAGCAGCTTGCGCTAAATCGGGCGTAGAATGGGATTTTTTTCTCGCTTTTTCATAAATGAGATATCATAGAAAAGCTGGTTCCGGTGCCGTTCTAGTGGTACTGGTATGTTTTCCTGATTTTGCATTTTTGCTATGTTTTTTGCCAGTCAAAGTCAGAACTTGGTTTTTTCACTCCAATGGGCGTATCTTTTGTGTCCAAACTCTGTTTTGCGCAAACGAATAGGCGTTGGAAAGGTGTTACAGTGCTCTTTCCAGATTTATAGTCTATTTTACCAGTTCGTTTACCAGGTATTTTTTATTCAGCTTTGTGTGTTTTTACACTTTGCTCAATTACTTGATCATCTTGGCTCCTACATGGGGTTTGTTTGCGTTGGATGGGTTATGTTGATATGTTTTATCATTGCTGAGATCATTAGTCTCTAAATTTTTTATTTGAAGAGTTATCATGGGTTTCTCTACTCACCCTTCAGTTGTTCTTCTGGAACGGGGTAATTATGAGTCATGGGCAAAGGGTATACTTACACATTGTAGGTGGCTTCATATTTTGCCTTATTTGTATGATCTCATACCTGAACCAGCAACTTTAGAGGGTAGATTAGCATGGGATATCATTAGAAATCATATTGCAGGAGTTATATTGTCTAGTGTTGATCATGACACTGTGTTGGTTATATCGGACATTGATTGTCCTCACCCACTTTGGACACGTCTTTGGGAGATCTATGGAGACCCTATTCTATCTCCATTCCCAGAGGATCCTGCTTCAGATTATCTCATACCCATTGCTTGGCGAGAGAATACACCATTTGATCATGATACTTTAGAGGAGCTTGAGTATTTAGACACCCTTACTTATTCCGATGGATCAGAGGTTTGTCTCACAGTTCCTACTCTTCAGACTGAGACTTCATCAGCATCTCTTGTTGTTCTTGATTCAGTGCAGTAGGGAATCATACATCTTCTAGACATAGCTACTTTGGACTCTTGTGTTGCAGACATATCTTTCTTGTTTGTTGAGTCCTATATTGCAAATTTGGAAGATTACTTTGAGAACATTCATCTCCTCTACCTTGACAGTCATATTTTCACTATTCACCCACCATTATCTGTGCATTCAGAGGTTGCATTTCAGTATTCTCCACATCAGTTTGGATTTGACATTATTTGTTTCCATTCAGACAATGAGACTCTTCAGCATCCTATCATGGCACACATCTTAAGACAGATTAGTTCTTCCTTCTTCACAGGGTTTCTTCGATACAGGTCCATGGATCCGTTTCTTCCCAAGGGGAGGAATATCATTTGCCGCTTCAGGATCTCCTTTTGGATTCTACATCAGGCATCTACCATTGTGATAGGAGTTTCTTCATTATGGGGGGTTTTCTTCTCTCTTTCTATATCTCCCATGGAGATCATTGTACATGTACTTATATGATAGAAGTTGTCTATGGGGGTATTATGTTTATCACCTCCCTCTTTAATGGTAAAATTTTCCTTGCATTTTATTTTGGGGAGGAGTTTTGTTCCCACTGGGTTTTCTCCTTTACCCCATTCTATTTAGTTTACATTGATTTTGTACATGGGTACCTAATCTGGCCTTGTTGTTGGGACCCATTGTTTTTGCTTTCATTAGCTTCTTCTAGGTTTTAGCTTCTCTCTCTACCTATCTATCCTTACCAGGAGGTGTTAAGTATTCGGACATTTTACTTTGACATTAAATTAAACAGCTGTTGTTTTAAATTATATGAAAATTTTCCTTTTAACTCCACTTTTCATAGTAACCTTAGGTTGCATAATAATTAATTCTTTATTAATTATTATTGCCTTTAACTTCTAAGTTTTCCTTTTAGAGGGTTTCATCCATGTAGTTTGAAAACCCCATCTTTTCTTCCTCATAATTATTTTACATTTTTCAATTGAATACATTGCTCCACGACTATTGAGCATTTCACTATGTTCTCTTTGTTTCTCACTTAACCAGGTTGCTTTTCCAAAGATCTTTAAGGCTTTGGTATTGTATCTTCTCAGCTCCAAGCGACACTCGTTTACTTCGAGGGTAATACAAGTTTAGATGTCAATTGACTTGACTACTGATGAGATAGATGGGAAAATGGATTGCCATTGCGACAAACGCCTAAAGGACTGACGTAAAATGTGAAAATAGATGGGAAAATGAATGCCATTCCGACAAACGCCTAAATAGATGGGCCAACAGATGCCATTGTGACGGATGCCTAAGAACTGGCCTAAAAAGGTAAAATAGATGGGAAAATGGATTGTCAATGCGATGGATTCCTAAGGACTAACCTAAAAAAGTAAAATAGATGGGCAAATGGATTGCCAATGCGATGGAAGCCTAAGGACTAACCTGTATGTAAACTAGATGGATAAATAGATTGCCATTGAGACGAACGCCTAAATAGATGGGAAAATGGATGCCATTACGACAGATGCCTAAGGACTGACCTAAAAAAGTAAAATAGATGGACAAACGGATTGTCATTGCAACAGATAGCTAAATAGATGGGCAAACAGACGCCATTGCAATGGATGCCTAAGAACTGACCTAAAATGTCTCGGGGGATGATAAAATATCAACCTTTCCTACATTCAATCTCAGAGACGACGTAGTTCGGCAAGATGACTCTATTTTTGATTTTTTTCAAATTTTTGACATGTTTTAGATTTTGAATGATTTTTTGAATGTTTTTGAATTTTTTAGCATGATTCTGACAATTTGGAGGTGGATAGGCATGACAATATCAGTGCTTTATTTTGGGATTTTGTTGAAAACCAAGCTGAATGTTGATCAATCGGATTGATGGATTGATAGTTTGACTAAGTGTGTTAAGTCAAACAAAGGTGATAATGCACTTGTAAACTTTAGGAAATTGTGTTATCCTAGAGTAAACTCATACAAGAGGGTAGTTTGACTAAGTGTGTCAAGTCAAATGAGGTGGTTTTGGATTTGATAATTTGGCTAAGTGTTTTAAGCCAAACAAGATGATAATGAATTTGTAAACCCAAGGAAGTTGTGTTATCCTAGAGTAAACTCATGCATAAGATGATATTTTGACTAAGTGTGTTAATTCAAACAAGGTGATTGGATTCGATTGATCAAGATTGAAGAAGCTTGATTTGGAATAAAATTGTTTTGATGATTTGGTGTGACGCTGACGTGCACATTAAATGCGACTGATATGAATTTTTTGGATTGATTTTCAATGAAAGATAAAACTTGATAAGGAACATATTCCTGTCAAAATATGCCATGGGCTAGTGATTTGGATTTTTTGGCTCAAAAATTATTTGACCAATCTAATTTTAAGTCTGCCAATGTTTAGATCAACAAATAAGGTGGAGGATATAGATCAAGGTTTATTCTTGAAGCAACATGCAAATATCTGCCCCCAGTGTCTAGCAATGTTTGAAAGGCCATGGGTGGATTCTTGGATAGATGTATAGATAGATTCAGTAAGCAAAGGATGCCAAGGATTATCTTGTGACAAGAAAAGGTGTTCGAACAGAGGAATGCTCATTCAGATAATGATTCAAGGCTCAGATAATGCTAGATTGGATAGGATCAGTGAAAATGACCCATGTCAAGATTTTTACCACAAGAAAGTGTAAAGCATTTACCAAACCTTTATCAAGATCTATATAAGGTAGATCAATGGTAATGGGTTGGATAAACGGTTCATGGATGAACATATGATATGGATGAAATGTTTGCTTTATTGTGGATGTGATAAGATACTTTCAACTAAAATGGTGCACGTAGATGCTCGATTCTAGACATGACACTTGTTTGCCAGGTTTTGATCATGGTACTTGCCCAAAGTGCCACCGTAGTGGTTTTCACTAGAGGACGATTTTTTCTTTATTGTTTTCAATCCTTTTTTCTTTTTTTTTTGGATTTTTATATGTTTTTTGATTTTTTGTATTTTCTGAGAGATTTTAAGCCAATGTTTAACCACTTGATTTCGTCAATGTAGATGCTTCTATCAAAACATGCCATCTATATCTATCTTGAAGAAGTTGCTTTGCCAAGATACGTGCACTTGAATGCAAATTTTGAGATTCTTGACTTGCTTTGATGACACCAGAGCTCACTTCGTCTTTGTGCATGCATCGTGATAGAGTGCCTTCTGAATCCTTGTGATGAAGGGTCATTGCCAATACATGGTCAATGTGAAAACTATATATCATGCATGGATGCATGGATGAAGCATGTTTAGGAATAAAATATGGATTGGTCGACAGTTTGGAACCTTTGACTCTCCAAACTTGGGAAGATGAAGAATAATGGATGGATATGGAAGTGTGCGTGGAATTAGGACCAACTTCCTGATATACTTTGTACGTTGCTTGAGAAGCCTTCTTTTTCCCTTGTGGACATCTTTGATGGATACTTGCCCCCTTTTTATTTTTCCCCATAGTTTCTTTGACTGATGGATTTTGATAGGGATAATCTTTCTTTGTATTTTTTGATATCCATATGTATTTGATTTGTCCTTCATGCTTCTTAACTTCTTTTTCTTTGAAAACATTTTTCATGCTCTGATTCAAATATTTTTTTCGATGTTGGTCCCAATTCGTGGATGGGGTGATGTGTGGATGAATATTCGTGACATGGCGGGCTGTAGTATTGACATTGGTTTCATCATAAGGATTCTTCATGCTCCCTATGTTGACGATTGCTTGAGACGAAGTTGCCCCCAGTTTTATAGAGGTATAACTGATATGTTTATATCCCTTGATTGTCGAATAACCAAGGCCTTGATGCTTAGGATTTCCAATAATCTGTATTGGTTCCAGGATACCCTGTTCATGTAGGCCTAATCCTCTAACTTGATAATTCATTTGTTGAAACATTTTTTCTTCGAAAGGATATGATTTACCTTGGAAACAAGGTGCTAATCATTCTCTACTCTGTCGTGGATCTTCAAAAGTGACAACTTATTTATTGATGAGATAGCTTGTTCTAAGAAAGGTAAGTGATCCAAGTTTATGAGTGATTGGATCCTCCATATGCGGGATGAATTCCTAATTAATATCTTTAGCTTGAATTTGTGAGATATAAAATTTTAATGCTCTTTCAAGAAGTGTTGATGATTCATTGTCCACATAAAATTCTTCCTCTTGACTCCTTTCATGGGATGTTTCCAATTCACAACTTTTGTAGAAGACTTCTTGATGTTCTTTTTCTGATATGTCTCCACATGATGTCTCTGATTCACAACTTTTGTAGAAGCCTTCTTCATGATCTACTTTTGATATGTCTCCAAATTTTTCCATATTTTGGTCATGTGTACAAATGTAAAGAGTAGGAGACTCTTATTCGTTGGTGATGATGTCAAGAGTATGAGAATATTTTTTTGAATGAAGATCATCTACGTGTCCATCCAAAGAAAGCTTCTCGTGGGTAGATGGAGGAATATGTGCTATATGGATATGGTCATTTTTTGTGACATCTTGTATAGATAGGAGAGTGCCCATTAGATCATTGTAGTATCTTGGAGATACGAATTATTGATCTTGACTAATTCTTGAATTACTTTCGACATGTTTTGGATCAAGTTCTTGACATGGGTCAATTTCAAAGGATGGATTATCTACAAGGGATTCTTGGGTATTGCCTTTAGGCATGGGAAGTGGCTTAATATCCACTTTTTCTTTGAATGGATTTGGATGAAGTGTAAATTCAAAGATTCTTTCACTATTCTCAACCGTGAGGTTGAAGGATGTCAATATGCTTTGGGAGGGACCATTGCTAGACCTTGGTGATAGATTTTGATCAGGCTTTGGAATAAATTTTTGAGATATGTCCTCTAACTCATAAGGCGATCTAGAGATATTTTCAATATGATAATTGTTCGATGGATCATGGATTATGTCAATAGGATCAAATAATCTCAACGCATCTTGAAATAGATCACTAAAAAGTGCCTCTTGATGAATCTTGAGCTGATCACTGGATGGGGTAGACATATCTTCACCGTGCTCATTGATGGATTGATTTTGATCATGGTCTTCAAAAGTTATGGTGGAGAGATTGTCAATGTTTTCAACCATAGGATAAAATGATGTTAATGTTTCTTGGATTGGATCATTGTTGGGCATCACTGGTGATATTTTATCATGATTGGAAAGTGGCTCTTTGTGTGTGTTGATTTGATCACTGGTTGAGGTGGACATATCTTTACAGTGCTCATTAATGGATAGATCTTGATCATTGTTTTCCCCAATTGTGGAGGAGAGATTGTTAACGCTATCGCTAGTGGTTGAACTCTGAATATTGTCCCCAATAGCTATTAGCTTTTGATCAATTAGGTCTTGGATTAGATTTATAAACTGAATACAATTTGATGTCTTGTGTCCCTTTACTTTGTGATAATCACAAAAGTGCTTCTCATTGTAACCTAGTGGTTTCACCATGGGCTCTTGATAATTCACATAAACGGGGATTTTAATGACTTTCTTGTATCAACCATTGCATGAACAATTCGATTGGTTCCCCACGTGGTGTGTATTTTCATTTGTTACCTTGTGATATTTGCACTTTAAATTGAACTTGTGGCGATTGATTTTGGAGATGTCGCGAATGAGTTTGTTGTTGATGTCATTGATCTTGATATCCAATTCCTTGGCATTGGAGATATTTTTCTTGATGTGGTTGTTGAGACAACTCAATGTTTAGATGACATGGTTCAACCGATGGAAGAGTGTATTGATTTTGGGGTGGAGATGTCTCTTGACGCAATGGATCAACTACTTTGGTAAGTGCAACAATTTGATCCCACAAAATTTGATCTTGATTTTGATCTTGACACCTTTGATATGGTTGATTTATTTTTTGTTCAAGAGGATTTGGAATGCATCCTTGTGGTGTTCTCCTGTGATCATGGAAAAGTTGATTCTTGATAATGCTCTGATTCGATGTGATATTTTTATTTGGCATTATAGGTTGACTTTGAACATTGTTGTGGTTGAGAATTATATTGCCTTGATTTAGGTAACTTTGATTTTGAATGTTGTTACCTTGACTTGGATCAATACATGGAGTTGCCAATATATTGTTGGGATTCTCAAAAACATTGGTTTGATTTGCAATCACATCTATCCCAAATTTATCCAAGTATGGATTTTAAATGTTCATGTTTGGATAACTTGTATTTGGCATGTATGAATTTGGTGGGATAATTTTGTTTGCTTGAAGATTCATGCATTGATTGTTCGGTTGATAGAATTGTAGGTTTGGACTTTGATTTAAATCTATCATTGGGAAAGGTGTTCCAAAATTTAGATTGGGCATACTCGCATTTGTATCATTGAAGTTTGGAGGAGATAATGATGCCATGTATGGATTGTACAAATGTGAGTTTTGATAATCAATCGACATAGCGAGACTTGGATAGTTTGGTTGACTTAGATTACTCATGATGTATGATTCAAGTTTAAACTCCATATTTTTCTTGTGTTTTGACCTTGTTGTGAAAGTGAACCTCTAAGGTGTTTAGGACCAATGATGAGATGAAGGATAAAAAGGGTGGATGATATGAGTTTTAAACTTTTAGGAACTCTAGATCAATGCTAGAATTTAGGACTTGATTTGATTTGATTTTGACTAGTGATAGTTTGACTAAGTGTGTTAAGTTAAACAACATGATAATGGATTGGATAATTTGACTAAGTGTGTTAAGTCAAACAAGATGGTAATGAACTTGAAAACCCTAGGAGTTGTGTTATCCTACAGTAAACTTGTACAAAAAAGGATAATTTGGCTAGGTTTGTTAAGCCAAACAAGGTGATTTTGAACTTGTAAACCTTAGGAAGTTGTGTTATCCTGGCGATAAATTCATTCAAGAGGATTGATAATTTGACTAAGTGTGTTAAGTCAAGCAAGGTGATGTTGATTTTTTCGAAAGTCTAGCATAAATGGTGTTTTCAAAGTTTCCAAAAGTTTGTTAATGAGATGATGTTTGATTGATGTTTGAGATGGGTAAAGAGTTTGACTTGATCTTAGACGAACCTAAGAGGGACTTGTTTACAAGACCAAGGTTTTGAAGAACATGTTTCTCCCTAGGAGAAATTCAAACAAAAAGACCAATGTTTGTATGAAAACCATATGACACAAAAGAGAACAAGCACATGTGTGATTCAATTGGGTTAATCTTCATTAATGACTTTATTTTCTTACCACAATCACTTCTTGCTTAGTTTTTCAGCCTGAATGTCTAATTTCCTAATTTTCTTTCATCCCACAAAGTGCATTATGTGGAAATCAAGGAAATAAAGGCAAAGGTTACCTAGTGTTGACTTTAGTAAGAAAATGAAGATATAAATTCAAATGTTTAGAATCCTCTAAGGATAGAATCCCTAGGGCAAGCAATAACACTTGAAATTTTGTAATGGTATTTGCTTCCTAAAGGGTTTGAAATTTCAATGATAGTGTTGAATGTTTTTTTTTGAATGTGTTCAATCAAAGAAATGTGTTTTCGATTCCAATAACATGTACAATCCTAGGATAAAAAGACAACATTTGTTGGGTTCCCACTTGGATAAATCCAACTGCGCATATTCAGTGCAGATGATTAGATGCTTGACCACACAGGCCCCCCCTTACAGTGCACTCGCTTCTTGGGTCAGTCAAGCATAAGTACCCATGAATCTCCCATGGCATACTTTTCATCTCTACAATAGAACTGCATGTATGTGTGGGGTGGCTTTAGAGGACATGACCTCTTGCACCAACAAATAGATAGGATTTTTGGCTTCTAAACAAAATTTCATAGTAAGGGCATCCAGTTTAGGTGGTGCAATGATAAACTCCTTGTGAGAGATCTCCCAACCCTTAGAACAAGGGCTTTATGCATCATAAAGATATTGGGGGAGAGTTATCATGTGTCACTTCCCATTGTCCATGGCTTTCACCGTGAACACAAATTTATATAGCGGTTTCGAAGAGCTTAGCTTTAGCCCGTTAACACTTGAGTCATTCCCTTGGGGTGAGAAATTTTTCCCACCAAGGTAGGCCCTCTAAAAGTACACAATAGTGATTAAGTGCATTTTTAGTTTGATCATCTTTGTTTGCGTGAACAAAGAGAGAACACTCACAGTGCCTTTTTCTCACACTAAACAAGTTTTGTTCAATATTAGATCCCAAATCGAAGTGTGAAGGAAATATTTTTAAAAAACTAATATCACCAAAAGGATTTTGATTCTCAAGATCACCATGAAGCGAGAGAGAAGTGCATACGCCTTTTAAATGATATTAATTTGTGAAAAAGATTGCAAAACATGAAAAGCATGTGTTCATTTTAGACCATAAAAGCAGTGATTTAGATTTGTTTTAAAACACCCAAATGAGATGAAAAGTTTCCTTGTTTAACTTTTAGAACCCAAATTGAAATTTAGTAGGTTTCTAATGTTCAGTTTTAATCGAACTTTGAAAAGATCAAATTAGTGTTTGATTTTAAATCCAAATTGAAAAGTGACTTGGTTTAAAACAGAAAACGAAAGCAGGAATTGGAGCCTTGAGTTATAACAAGCATTAAAAAATGCTTTTCTTTTCAAGTCTTCATCTTCAAGTTTTTTCAACTCTGATTAGTTTGCCTTTGTTTAATTTTTGATGCTCCACCCCAACGTCAACCTATGAACAACACAAAGTTATCAGACATAGGATGTAGGATATTTCAAGAAATCAATAATATGATGAACATATATTTAAACATAATGAACACATTCACAAATAACCTAATGAATGAATTCACATGGATTTGACATTGTTTGTCCCAATTGTGAATGTCAAAATTTTCATTTTGGAACAATTTATATCAATCATTGATAAATTGTTTCACAAAATATCTAAATAAAATTCCTAAAATTGATCAAAATGAACATTCTCAAGAATTTGAAAACTTCTATTTAATATTTTTATCGTTATAGCTTTAACAAAACAAGTTTCTAAAAGAGAATGCATATGGAAATTGTTATTTTATTCTCCTTTGAGTTTGTTGAATTGCATTTAGTCAATCTCCTATCATTTTTTCTTTTTAGAGCATGTGAAGTAATGCATCACTAACTTCATATTATTCACCACTACTACCTACAACAAAAGGAACACCCGAATTTAAGAAACTTAACCAAGGACATGGAATAAAATATACTCCCTTAAACTACAAAGTATGCTTGATTGCACGTTGAACCTGAGGACAATATTTATAAGGTTTGGCAATATGCACCACTATTCCTGCAAAAACTTGATCACAGATCCATAACTACGAGTACTTGCAATAAAAAAAAGACCAGACTCCAATAGATTTCTAATGAAAACTTGTATAGGCCTGCAAGAAATGTTCAACCGCCACTAATGAATGTATTGTCTCTCTCTTTCTCTCCTTGACATGACTGAAAATTATATTTATTAATTTCTAGTCAAGATTTCCATGTTGGTAGCATAAAAAAGGACCCCAAAGATCTGAAATAGGATTTTCTACATTTGTAAACAAGGTCATTTTTAGTCACCTCATCCTTGGTGATAATGCACCTGATGTGTATGTGAATATTCTGTCTTAGCTAGGAGTGAGTGGAAGGTATGATATGTCTGCCAGCTCATAGATTTGATAAGATCAAAAGTCAATCACTTAGATCACAAGTTGCGAGAGGCCTGATTTGATGAACTGCAATAATTGCAGCATAAGCACAGATCAACGCCTCCCTTCAGTATTAAATAGAGATTGACTGACCCTTTCAACTTTTATTGGACAAGGTATTCCATGTAATTGATATCTTATCTAGTGGAATATAAGATGAATTTGTTCCAAAAGGAAAAGGGGATATAGGAACCACGAACGCATTTAGAGAGAAATAAATTGTATCTTAGAAAAAGAAAACATAGGTAGAGGATGGTCATCAAATCCAAAGAAATATACTTCAAACATACTGACCTCCAAAAGTGTAAGAAATAGTACGGAGAATAAAGCTATAGCAAGGCCTATTCAAATTATGATTTGATCTCTTTAGATTAATTTTTTGCACCATACAACTTAGAAAAAGAAAGAAACGGGGGCATTAAGATTGCAAGTAAACCAAAGAATTTGTGTGGAGAATTAAGCATTCAACATCAAAATAAAGTCATCGTTGTATTAGCAGCATTAAATAATGTTATCAAAATCAATTGATAAGAATGCAACATTAATTGATGGTGGCCTTCTTTTTCTTTTACCTGAAATGCTTACTTCCACGTTAAATTTGTGTACAACATTTAGCATTTACAATAATAGGTTGAAAATAATACTTTCCTTGTTTGCAATGGGATCAAACTTAATACGACCGTAGCTGCAAGAGAGCTCCCACCAACCATATGAACTATAAATTTCTTGTGCCTTTTATCAGTTTGAAAGGTAGGTGGACAAATTTCAAAAGAATAGACTATCGACCCTTTTCAAACACTTTGGTAATATTTTACTGAAGGCTTAGTGAAGAGACATGTAGACAGGGCACCTGAACTATTGACAACACATGGGGCCTCTACTAAACTATTGTGTGGGTAAATATGTATACAAACGTGGAAGCATAAAACATGTGCATGGAATAATTGACAGAATGCTTCAAAGACGTGTTCTCCTGGCCAGCTAAGATTGAAATGAAGTGCACCGTTTGCAATGTAAAAACATCATACCTTCTTGCTTGAACTTTACTCCACCTTTCATTGCGTCTCCTATTATCGATATTGTAGTTTGTCCTGATAGGCTATCAGTTATGAAGCCTAACTATGTTGGCGACTAACAAAATAGCAAGTAAAAAAATGCAATTGGAAGGTGTAACAAAACAGTAATAAATGTGTTTTAAAAGATTTCAAACTGATGTGGTTGGCCGATGTAAAATCAAGTCTCACAACCCTAGACCAACACCTTTCTCTATCCGATAGATGCAACATGAAGAAGCATAGACAAGACACATGAACCGCTTGACAGAATGCCTTAAAGCTCAATAGGTGCCATGATTACAAGATCTACGCAAAATCTAAGTGCTGAAAACGTGCAAGAAACTTTTAAGTAAATAGGGTTGGTAGGTGTAAAGTCAAATCCACCAGCTTGTTGCAACTTCGAGCTTTTAAAAAATATGTCATTTATAAAACACATTGATTGCAGGATCTGCACAGAGAAAAGTGGAAGAAAAACCTTTTTAGCAGGTGTACAAGACTAGTGATCTCCATAGCCTTTGTTTGCGTGAGGATACGAGGTTTAGGAAATGCTCATTTTGCTTCCTTTGGAATGGCGCCCTGGGAATGTTTAAATCCTTCGAGTTGAGTGAGTGATATGTCTCTCATGGAAGTTGCTCGGCCTGCCTCTATATGGGCTATGCAATGCTTGATCTCTAAGTTCCTATAGGAAGAGTGTTAGTATTGCAGAGGAAAAGGATTATTTATTAAGAGGTGTTTTGGAGTACCAATTTGGGATTGAGGCGAATGTGGTATGGCCTTCGGACTGGCTGTGCCAAGCCACATAAGGCCAAATCTGACAAGAAGAAGAAGGAAGATAAGATTCTGCCTACTGTCTTGGATGTTACAGTCAACATGCTAGATGAGTCTCAAATCATCTTAAAGGGAATTTCCACATACCGCATTCTAGATTTACACTGATTTTTAGCAGTGAATGTGGAGACATGCCATCTGACTAACTATTCTTTATCCCATGATATTCATGATGACAAGCTAAAGGATTCGTTGGATGTTGTGATCTTGAAGACTTGTGTACTTACCATTGTAGAAGAGGACTATACTAAAGAGGATGCCATTGCACATGTTAGAAGGTTACTAGACATTGTGGCATGCATGAAATGCTTTGGATCTTCAGGAAAACAAATGGGGCCAAGGTTCGGGCAGGGAGATGTAAAAGAATCAGCTCACTCAACAACAGATACAGAGTAGGCGAATGAAACTGTCGTAAATAAATGGTCCAATAATAAAGAAAGAAAAGACTGGTTGCTAGTGGTTGCAAGACTTGCACAAAATGCATGCATTGAAAAGAAAGTGTTGTGATAACTTATTCTACCATGTAGGTGCATGCCTCCTTTCACAGACCCAACAAAAAAGAAGAAGGCATGTGAGTGTTCTATCGAAACAAGACTATCTCAGGTGGGTTATGTAATGTTGTGAGTGAAAATAATATTTTCTATACCACAAATCACTATTCACAAACACTTGAAAAATCTTGGGAATTTATATGAATATTTATGCCATCTCTTTCTAATCAGCAGTAACATTTTGTTTGCTAATTCGTACCAGTAACAAAGTATGGGTAAGCTTGATTTTAGGGGAAAAAAACACCTTTTAAAATTATTTACATGATGTGGAAGTCAGAGGGCTATAGCTTCTAGAATTTAACTGACCATATGTAAATTCCTCTTGACCATAGAATGCACAACCTATTGTTTTCAATATTGACCGAAAATCAATGATGGGTCAAAAAGTAAATATTGACAGAGAATCAACTTCAACAGATTGTAGCAAAGATTGAATTCAACAAAATGGTGTGCTGTAAAAAAAAAATTAGCACTAGAGAATCTCCGTTGCCATAAATAAAACAAAGCAAATAATGGCTAGATGATGATTTTGTTATTTCAATGGATAACAAGAAAATCTGCAAACTCTGAAATAGGAAACATATAAACTTTGTAAAAGGATTGGGCAAACCTCCATTAAATCCAAGCCTCACGGTGGGTGGCCAAATGTGAGCACTAATCTGCAATATTGCTCAAACAAAGACAAATATTAGCATTAGTCAGTTTAAACAAGGAAAATATAATACTCCCTATGAAATTCATTCAAACACAAGAATAATGGAAAAGCAAGTAAAACACAATGAAACACTATTCTAATGATCAAACCAGCATCCCATAGAGGGATAGGTGCTCCTTGATGTTAAAAGAGATCCTTTTTCCTGATCCCTGACAAGCTTAGATGATAATGCAAATGCATGTAATTGTGGACAAAATTAGTTCTCACATGTAGAGAGTAACTTTGCATGAAAGTGTGGTCTTTTTTTTTGAAGGACAAAAGCCTTTAATTTATAGTTGAGTTTGAAGAGAGGAGAGTCCAAATTGATGAATGTGGGACTAATCCCCACCAAATAGGAGAGAGCCACTTGTCACAATGGGATTGGCCCATGATTGTGCAAGTTTTAGCCAATGTGCCCATTTCAAATTTGAAAATGGCCATAAATGCATGTAGTTGAAGGATTTGGGGGGAATTTTGTTTGGCCAAAAAATTCAAACAAGGGAGTTAATTAGGGCATATTCCTTGGGAATATGCCTTGTGAGGAAAAAAGGGGTTTTAATAAATCAAATTAAATGATTTATTGTGCAAGTGGATGGGACATGGGTTAGTCTTAGCATTAATTAGGAATTTGACTAATTAAGCTAGTGATTAGGTGGTGTGATATTTGATTTGCATTTTTTGATTTATTTTAAATCAAATGAGAGGAAAATGAATATTAGTGATTTAATTAGATATATGTGATTTAATTAAATCAGGACACTTTAGGAGATTTATTAATTAATTTGATTTCATTAATTAAAGAGATAAGCTTAGTGAATTAATTCAATTGGTTTATTTAATTAACAGACAAAATAATGTTGAAGCATGATCAGATGCTTAATTAAATTTTTCATGTCTATAGCCACAATGGCTCTTTTGACAATGCAACTGAATTCATATATTTTCTTGCACATTTCATAGTATACTTTTCCACACCGTATTATTGAATATTGCATTTACTTCTTCTTACGCCACTATACCAAAATGCAAGGATGCATTAACACTCATGCGAGTAAAAACTTACTATTCTTCTCTCATGCATTAAGGCATTTAACTCCACCACCACCAACCCACATAATTAGAAAACTCCACATCATCATAAACAACCTCGGGGAACTCACCAACAACCACCGATGATTATTGATCTCTGGCATCGGAAAATTCTATTCACGGCTGCATTGACAAAAATCTTGATGAAAATTTGAAACAAATACCCATTAGGTAAATGAAAACTATTACATAGATTTATTTTCTTGTATCAATATGTTTCATGATATTCTCTTGTTCTCATCTATTTGAAGCTCCCTGTAACAAGCTCTTCATTGTTGTAGTTTAGCTCTTGTATTCTTCATATCTTAACCTAGGTAAAAAAAATTGTGCATTTGATTAAGGATTGTGCCCTCATGTGTTTTCTTGCTTGGCATGACACTTTAGGAGTATCTTATTCTATTGTCCTTGTGACAATAATTATTTTTAACTTTCAAAATTCTAAAACTTTGTAGAATGGTATAAACTACAAACATAACATTGAGATATACCTTTAGACTTCTTTAAATTTATTTTGGTCTATGTATATTTTTTAGCTGCTGGTTATTTTTCCTTGTTATCTTTGTGCATCTTTGGTGCTATACGTATTTTGTAAAGTAGAAGCTCTATACAAAAAAATGTTCATAATCATAGTTTACAACTTCTATTCTCCATATGTTAAAGCTATATTTAAAATGGGATTTTAATCATTTGTCATTTCAAAAATTGTAAAAGAGTTGCTACAAAAATACTTAAGAATCAAAGGTAAATGATAGATGATTAGAAACCCACATTAAATAGAATTTTAAGAGAGGCAAGAAAAGAAACACAAACCAAAAAAATTGAAAGCAGGCCAATGGTTTTCGTTCATCTCTCGTGTAGAGTATCAAATTACGCAGGTAAACGTACAAAGACATTTGGATGATTTTTGATCTCAAGCTTCCGACAATATTTAAAAAGCCCAGGCAAAGGCAAAAAGGATAAGAGAAGAGAAACAGGAGGTCATGTTCGCTCTACAGGATCATGACCAAGAAATCAAAATATTAAACTCCAAACTAACAAATGTCCACCAAGAGAAGAATAAAATGGAAGAAAATAAAAGAGTGAGAGAGCTTCAGTTCCATTAGGAGTTAGCTCCTACACAAGGGTATGGGACCCTTCCAATATTGAAGAAGATGATATCCACCCACGAGGAATTGATCATAGTTTTCGTTGGCATTCTCAAGCCAGTGCTACAGTTTTTAAAGGATCCTTGGGAATTAAACAAAAAGGTTGGTGGGCACTAGAAAAGTTTGGCCCACTGGTCGACTAAATTCTACAAATATATGCTCCTTGAGTTGTTGAATAAAAAAAAATTGGTTTCCAGATTATGCTTGGCTACTGATGAGGCCCTAAGAAGTGTAAGGATTCTAGATGAGAGGCTCACCTCAAGCAAAGCAAGTGAGTTTTTCCACTTCCACAAGGTTGCAACAAAGAGAAAAGAGAGACAAGAAATGTTGAAAAAAAGAGTTGAAGAGATTAAGAAATATTTCAATATCCTGCTTAGTTTCGAGTTGCCTCCTCTTGTCTTGACGGATGGAGATGTGCTATTAGTTGAGCAGATCATGGATGCAATTAGAAAAAAGGTCTAGACTTCTACAATGCTCCTAGGTTTAACCATGAAACCTACCGTTGATGAAATCGAGCACAAGATATTTCCCCTTTCTCATCACGATTATCACCTTGGAGTTATTTCTACAAGATGGGGAGCCATTTCTTTTAAGGAAGTATTTGAGTTAGATCAAGAATACACGATCATTCATGCTCTCATCTAGGCCATTGATTTGGATTGGGAAATGTAGCATTCTTCCTTCCTCAAACTCTAGGAACAACCAGAGCTCTAGGTTAATGCCTCCTCAAGTGAAGGCCCCCTGAGAGTCGCCAGAACTGTGAAGAATTTTTTTTCCTTAGTCTCTTTATGATTCTTGGCTTTTATACTTTTTGGCTTCGAGATGATCCACACTCAAAAGAAAAGGGTGGTTCCAAAAGGTGTGCTGGTTGCACAACTTTTGTCTATCGATTATATTTTCAAGAGGGAAGCAATGACACATGTCATTTCAGTGGGAGTTTTCTCTAAGGCTATCTTCATAACTCTAAAACACTCCGCTCGCTCGACACATCATCTCTTTGTTTCGTACAGTTTTCACTTTTAAAGAAAGCGATATTTTTGGAGTTTGTCAAAGCATGCTAGGTTTTCCTTGTTTTCAGGCTGATAGTTTTAAGTCGACTTTGTCAACTCATGAGACTAGTCAACCATATTTTGTCAAGCTATTGTCTAGGATCTGAGTGTTTATGAAGGGAAATCTTTGTTAAATATCTAAATACATAAATGAGGCAATTGGGAATTGATGAGTAAAGATTATTGAGACTTAATAAAAATCTACAATTAGATCGTGGGCTATCAGATGTCGACATCTAGCAGTTTTTACTTATAGAAAATTGGTGACGTTTCTCTCTCTCTTCATCTATAAATAGGAGGCGACAAAAGGAAGAAAGGGTTCCTAAATTTTTCCCTTTTGAAAATAAATTATTTATTTTTCGTTAGTGATAGAAATATTTTCATTAGAAGTTGGTAGAACATTGCTTCACTCTGGCATGTTATATTTTTTTAACTCAAGTTATTGTCGGATTGACATCTGACCTCTGCTCTAAAATTCATTTGATATCTAAGTACGATATTTTTGGAAAAAAAATTGAGACTGCATGATATGGCCTTTGTCAAGTTTTCTTCTTTATGTTTTCATTCATAATAAAACATTGTGTTAAACTTAATTCAAATAGTTTGATTATTTGATTTTCATGTTGTAAGCTTATATGATAAATGAATAGCCTATAGAAATTGGATTATGTTCTTGAACTTATCTATTTTCTTTAAGGGTTATTGTTTCTTCATGTAATGTTGTATTAAGAGGAAGGGTTTATGTGACTTTTGAAAAAAAAATTGTTAACTTTTGGAGCTTTTATGCTTGATCGGACCTTAACAAACACTTCTAGTGGGGAGATTTCAAAGACTATACTATGTTTGTATTTAACTGTTGTTGCTCATTCTCTTCCCAATAATGAAGGGTTGTGACGTTTTGTGTCTAATATATCATTCATAGAAAAAAAAATTGGGTTTTGTAATGTTGTAAAAATGTTGGTGCATCACCATTTTTTATGTCTTATTTACATTTCATTCTACCCTTTTTCCCAAACTCAGAAAATATTTGGCTTTCTATAAAAATCTCAGAGGTATTTATTGAGGTTAAAATTGGTCCCCCACTCACTAAATTTCCTGTAAGGCTCTCAGAGAGATGCAAGCTTTGATGATCAATAGTACCTTAATTCTTCTCTATGTTTTGCATCTCTTTCATTGTTTATATTTTTCTCTTTTGTTTCGTGTTTTCCTTTTGGGTATGACACAAGGCATTGAGACATTCATGTCTCCTTCATGTTGACCTAAAAAGCTTTATTCTACTTTTCCTTTTCATTTTACTTTTCTATTTTTTGTCTTGTGTTTTCCTTCTGGGGATGACACAAGGCATCAAGACATTCATGTCTCCTTCATGTTGCCCCAAAAGTATTTCTTTTCCTTTTCCTTTTCTCTTTTGTCTTGTATTTTACATTTTGGGATGAATCAAGGTGTCGACACACCCTATGTCTCTTCCATGTTGACCCTAAGGGTTTTTATTTATTTTCACTCTCTTTGTGTCATTCTTCAAGTTCTATGCATATTTGGGGGATGATGACAATTCCAAGCTATCTATAAAAATTGTATCTAAGAACATATTGACCCCAAATCCATAGATCCCTTATGTGTTTGGCGTTTTCATTTTGAGGTAAACCCCGTCCTTTTCTTTTTCTCTTGCATGATGCAAATTTACTTGGAAACATATAACCTAGTGTAGGGCTTTCCAAGTTGGCTCTCATGTCTTCCTTCTTGTTTGCATTTTTATTTTTATACTTTAAAATAATTGCTCATACTATGGTGTTTAGAAATTTCTTTAAAGTGGGGGCATACATTGGCCTTATTCTTTTGCATTTTCTTGGTTCTTAGTGTAGTTCTCTTACTTCATATGATGTGTTTCTCACTTTTTGGATGACATTGGCTATAATGTCCTTCAAGAGAGTAATCTATATTAGCATATTACATTCCTCTTAGTGGCTTGATGCGACACACTGCACCCCCTAAGTTTTGAATTTTTTATTCTTTGATTTGTCCTCTCTTGGAGACATCGGGCACAATGTTCCCTAAGTTAAATACCTTACATGAACTAAGCAAGACTCCTTTGAATTTATTTATTTTTTCATTTTTTTTTATATGGCCACCTTGGATAACACAATTTGTATGTCTATGGAGCCATCTTGTTTGTTCATGAGCTCCAAGAATACAAATTTTTTCTTGTCTCATGAAGCTTGAAAATCATTTTTGTGTGGCACCTTATTAAATTTATCAGGAGGTATAACTTTGGTATGGTTTGAGTTGGAAGCCCATTCCAAGGCATGAATTTCCCCATAGCCACTTGCATATGTGAGTGCATACAAGCCATGAGTGTAGGTTTCTCACCTTTTAGGACTTCTCACTCAACGGATAGCCAATAGTTTCATTGCCTCAGAGTGAGTATCAAGTTTTTGGGAAAAAAACCTAGATCTGATCCACATCGTGATGGACAAATGATTGAAGCTTCATCTGATTCTTTTATTTCACCCTTTTTCTCTTTTTCATCTTTGGCAATGTATGCTTGTGCCTTGTCATTGTTCTTTATATCATTCTCATTTGTGTTCCTTTGTGCCTATGTTAGTTTTTCTTGGGATCTTGATCTTGGAGGCTTGATAACCCATATTGTTCATTGTCATATCATCTTGCTAGCATTGGTACATTTGAACCCCTCTTAATTCATGATTTTCTACTTTAGTGCAAGTTTGAAGAAGGTTCATCCTCTCACTAAAGTGGGGGCTAGATGGAATCATCAAAAAAAGTAACCCTTCTACTTTTTTTGGCTTCCTCAAGCCCGCCTTGTGATTTTAGCTTAATGTTGCCTTGATTTAGTGTGGTAATGTGGATAACACATTCACATTAGGTCTTGGTCCATTGTGAACTAATAGATTTTAATGGTACCTTGCTAAGGTTTTGTGAAGTGTTGTAACATACTTTCACACTTTTCTAGGGTTTTATCTATTAACTTAGCATAATAAACATAATTTTAATTATAATAAACTTTAATCTTGTCTTATTTGGAATGTTGTAAAGTGTTGTAACACAATTTCACATTTTTCTAGGATTTTCATTAATAATTGGGCTTTCTTATGCTTTAATTGGCCCTATTTTACATCCACAAGCCTCATTTATTGCATCATTTTTAGGATAATCTCAACACCAATCAGTAACCAATCATAATTCAGGTGTTCTTGGTTGGTGTGGCCTAGATTTAGTGTCTGGTGTTGCAAGTATCGAGTTTTTTGGTGTTGTTGTCATTAATGTTGTCATTGATGTCAGCATAGTTTAGGTTGATTGTTGATGGTACTTGTATAGTTGAGAAATTGCAGAAGTGCTTAGATTACATGGGGCTATATTTATGAAGTTATAGTTATGTCTTTGCCAAGTTCTTTTGAGAAAGTTTAAGAAATAATGAAGGTAGTGTTGAGTGTTTTCTGAGTGTGCTCTAGTATTGTGCTTTTTGTTTCTTCTGTGTTCATCCTATTCCTGTGCGGATCTGTGGTATTGTTCATTAGCTTCAATGGATAATATATTCTCATTTTTAGCTTACAGATCGAAGGAGAGTGAAAGATATGTTCACCGGTGTGTGAACCTGTTTGTTAGAAATATTTGTTTGAGGATAGGGAGAATTGTTTTTTGTTGGAGATGCGCGAACTGCAAAGATCATTGGTGTTTTCATTAGGTATAGCCGACGTAGTGTCTACACATTACATGGAGATTTTCATAGAATGAAGGAAGTGTGTGATTGATCCAAGATGTTGTTTGGGTCCTAATTAAATTTGTAATTGGTCGTCTCTCATGGGTATGTGTAGGATCATGATGGGCCAAAAAGTGGTGATATGTAAGCCATATGATGACCCATGTAGCTGATGACTTTTTTTTACCCAAAATTGATGAAACGAAAAGGGTTTTTAGAGGAGATTCTCAGCTTTCCAACAATATAAATTATGCTTTACTTCGAATTTAATAAATAATTATTATTCATTTTCTATTAGAATTACGAATAAAGTCCTGATTGATAGGCTAATTGAAAAACATCTATAACTTTCAAACGGTATCACATTTTTTGAATCTGAAACAGGCATCACATTCTATTCTTTGCATACTATAGGATTAAAAAAAAACAAAAATTTCATGAATTTTTGACCAAGTTAAGGTGTTTAGATGGACGAGATTTTATATTTTTTAAAAGTTGTAATAAAAAATTCATAATTAATTATTTACTTGGAAAAAAATTATAAAAAAATATGCATCACATTAGGATATGAGTCCTCTACTTATATCTAGAAGCTAATAAAAAATAATAATCATTTTATTGTGGTTAGGGTAGTCAGACAAACACCTACTTCTTATTTTTACCCTGAAATTTGAATACTACTCCATTGAAATTTCAATTTTTTTCTAAATAGGTTATTTTTTAAAAATAAAGGTCTATTAGTTTAGAAACTACATTCAATTTTCTACAGATTCTATGTTTACATTTTTTTGAAATAATATAGATAAATTATTCAAATATTTACGTCAAGTTGTCTAACTTTGATTTTTTATCTTTTTATTGCCACTTAAGGGCCTCTTTTTTCCATGATGATCCTGCACATACCCTCGTTCTTATCCACTATGGGAATGCTGAGTAGTCGACCTAATTTGAATTTCTAAATTGAAGGATGTTTAGCTGACCTTGGAGAATGCTTCTAGGGTTGAAGATGGTATAAAAGTAAGTCAAGATGTTGTGAATTGAATGGGAAAAGCAAGTGAAGAGTGTGAAAAAGTGTGAAAATAAGAGTGTGTAAGAGTGAATCAAGGCATCATTATTTTGATGTGTTAGATTTCTGAAAGCAGTGAGTTGATGGTGTCTGCAATCTTTTGATAAAGTTGTGAATGTGTGGAACCTTTTGTGGTGGATCTTTATTTTTTTTTCATCTTTTATAGGCAGTGAGCCTCCTTCTAGACAATGATTCCTATTGTAGGTAGTGAGCCTCTGTAGTTGGGAAGCGAGCCCTCTGGCAGTCAACCTTTGTATCTAGTATTGTATTATTACTATATTGTGAGCTAATCCTCACTGTGATTTTTCCCTCATTTGTTTTCCACGTAAATCTCGTGTCTCTGGTGTTTTCTTTCTATTATTTGTATTTCATCTTTACACTTAATAATAGATTGAGTTAAAGTGGATTTGATTAAAGTTAGAAGTGAAGAAATTTGATACGAATCATTCACCCCCCTCTTAGTTGTCTTGTGCATTTTAGCATCTGAGACTCTTTCACCACCTTGGGTGAATGAGTCCCACCTAGGTCGTTTTGGCCCCGAAGCAGGTTTTACACTTTTCTAAGAACTTTTTAAAATATTCCTAAAAATTAGGCCTAGGTAGACTCATTTGCCACATTGGATGAATGAATCTTGTGTGGCCCAAATTCAACATTAATTCAGGTTTTTGGTGGTATTTTATTCTCCTACATCTAATGTATGCTGGTAGTGTTGCAATTTCAAGAATTCTTGCATAATTGAGTATAAATACAAGGTTATTTCACTCATAAAAGGATCTCACATGACATCCTGCCAAGTTGAAATAGAAGGGGATTTGATATCATTCCACAATGAAGAAGAGTTTGAAGACAATCATTTGAATCTTGATTTACAACAAGGAGATATTTTCAGCTCTTATGGATATCAAGAAGAGGGAGAAATAGTAGAAGATGTGGAAGCAGAAACATGTTCACTCAGCAGTGAGAAACTTTTAGATTTTTTGACTCTTGAATACCAAAGATGTGCACACATGGATAATTCTAAAGTTTTGTGTCTAGACCACATTCGCTTTGACAGTGAAATTACTTTGTGTTATGATTCATATGACCCATGTGCATTTCTCAAAGTGATGGAGAACATTTTGAAGTTGATCAAGAATTTGTATTTATTGAAGAAGAGATATGTGATTTAGAAGTTTTGGGCTCATGTAGAGAAGACATTTATTTACATACCATGAATGATAGAAATCCAACATCAGTTGTTCCAAATGTGCATAATGATGATTACATGAGTTTGAAATTTATGCCAATTCTAGTTAGTGATATTAAAGAGATAAAAAATGTTTCAAATTTGGTTACCCCAAAAGATGTTGATGAGACAGAATTTTCAGACTTTCAAAAGAAGCATTCAGATGGTGAAATTTTAGTACAGTTGGGAGATCATTTTTTAACACATGATAGTGAGCAAAATAATGAGGAAATTTTCATTGAATATACATACATATTGTATGTTGAAGATGAAAAATATTTATCACATGATGATGAACTGCAGAATGGTCAAATTGAGCACATTAATTTTTTGAAAGTTTTCAATGGTAATATATGTAATAGGGAAAATTGCATGACTGTTTTCAAGAAGAATCTAATGAAATCACAAAAAAACAAGGTGTATGACAAGGGAAGATAGTGAAATTTATTTTTAAGTGGCCTTGTTGCATCAGTTGGGTAAGGTTTTTTCAAGAATCCATATCATTTCATGACAAAAAAGAATTTCAATCTGTTGCTCAATAGATAAAATATTTGGTCTGCTTTCCCAGAGGCCTAGATTCTTTCTATGCCCACAGGGGGCATATATCCCCAGACAGAACCACTGTTGGAACCTTCAAATTTTGGCAAAATTTGGAGGTGCCATGTCAAAAATTTGTACAATGATCAGAAACACAATTGTGAAATCTACTCAGACAACCTACTTTGAAAAATAAAAATTTGAAGCCAATGCAATTTCATGCAAAATCACATTGAAAAAATATTTAGCTGACATAAGGGACAATGCACGTTAGTTTTCAGCTCCATACAATCAAATTTGACAAAGTTTCAAAATGACAAGTTGAATGGTTTTTGAGAAAATCTGTTCTCAGTACAATGAAAATTTTGTCAAAATAGTCAACTTTGAGGGTAAATATTAAGCAAATGGATGATGATCATAACAAAAAGATTAATTCCTTATATTCTCTACACCAAAATCGACCTTTGTGCCAATTTTCAAGGCATTTCGATATTATTTGGTATTTTTTCAAAATCAATTCCAAAAGGATTTTACCCAGTTTTGAATACTGCATTCTTAGGTTAGCTGCAAAAAGGCTGAACTTTGAAAACCCATATTTTGTAAAGGAATTTTTTTGATGAAAAATCATTGTGCACATGTACTCATGGGTCCTAAATGAATCAAACCCCCAAGTTGTGGTTCCACAGGAAGTGATTTGATATTTTTACAAAGCTGCAAATTGGTGAGTTTCAATTAAATTTGACAATGGGAATTTTTCAGAAAATGCCTAAGTAATTTTGAACATTAACAGTTTTTTATTCTGACAAGTTCATGCCAAACCATTTTGCGAACATATTCTCCTATCATAACTAAACACTCTAGTGTATTTTCATGACCTTTAGAGATCATTTGATCAATTCCCCACATCAATTTTGGAGGCTATTTTTAATCATTTTAGTCACTATGCAAAATGTTAGAAATCAAATTTTGAATGATTGTGGAGAAGAGACCATTAAGAAATTTTTCATAAAGTGATTGATTTGGATGTTATTGACTCTTCTTTAAAACCAAAAGGAAAACATAGGCCATCCACATGATGGGTCTTGATAATGAAGCATTCTAAAAGGGCTATTGTTAGATAGTATATATTGAAGATTTCTTTTGAGACATGGTTATAAGCTTCTCTATACATCCCATATGGACAAAGCTTATTTTTTGAAGATGTGTGGACATTCTAGAATCCCGTAAATAAAATTCATTTTCAAATGGATACAAAGGACGAAATTTATCAATTGCCCTCATCATATACTAGTCTACAAAAGGACCAAAATAGTATTTCAAACTCTCATAGCTCACACAAGACGACATTTGATAAAGATTTATCTAAAGTTGTCTGGTATATTTGTCGATCTTTTATGCTATATATCAGGGCCACCAATATATCTCTTAGAAGCCACCTAATACCAATTGAAATAAACCCTGACAAAGGTCGATGCTTCATCATTGAAAAAAATTATAACTAGATATGATAATAAATTTATGATCTAGCATTCTGAAATTCATTGGACTGGAATGAAATTCTATCCTTCAGTCTCACACATCATAAGAAACTCATTTACAATGCAAAGGCTATAAGTTGTCACTATCACCTTGATTTGGGAAATATTGGTTAGTGAAAATAAAATTGAGAAGACTAAGTCAAATTCGAAAGTTATGTTGAGACATCTTGCTTTTATGAAATTGTTAGGGTAATACTTAGCATGGGCATATGGTTTAAAGTTGGGTATATAAGCCAAAGTGACAAGGGTGAATAGAGACTCTGTATACAAGAAACAAGCTACAATTGTAACTATGGAAACTGATGAACAACCCAATTTTACCACAGACTATAACCCTCGTGGGAAAAAACTTTAGGAACATCAAATGGGTGAAACCGATTCATCACGGGTGCAATAGAATGCGTAAAGGAAACATAGTGATCAAAGGAAACTCAATTTTGATATAAGGGCCATAGGAATGATCCTATTGTCCTAATTATAGATGAAGATAATGAAGCAAGAAATCAGGAGTTAGAAAGTAAAGATAGTGAAAGGTGCCTCAGATTGCAAACATCAATGTTGTTCTCCATCATTTAGCTCTTCTTCACTCTTATCAAGCAGTGGCCTCACCGCATCCCCGTGAAGGAAACCCTAAGGATGCACAATAGAGTGGTATGTATTGAGCCTTCCCCGCATTACCACGGGTACTCCCGTGAAATATTGTGGGTATGGGGTGAAATAAAGCTTTTGTTGTGGTAAAGGTGTGAATAGATATTAAATAGATATGCAATCAATAAAATTTTAAATTGAGGGAGTAATGAAGTGAAAATTTGTTGAATAAAGGTGAAGGAGGAGTGAGTATTTTCTTCATAAGGTAAAATTTTCTCACGGAGAAATGAAATATTAAAGGGTGGGTCAAAATCATGAAAATGGCAGTAAAGGCTTAAAGTATTCTACAAATATTAACAAATGGAAACATGGACACGAAAATAAAGTGCAACAAATTCTAAATATAACAAAATATCTTGTCTAGGGGAGAAGAAAAGGCCATCATTTTGGGAAAAAAATATGAGTGCCAGATATGTAATTTTAAAAAGTAAATTTTCTTCACTGAAGAAGTAAGAGAAAGTGAAGTGATGACATGGGTAATTATTTTTACTCAAATAATATATTTATTTATTGGGTTAATGCACAAAACATAAAGTTGCCAACAAAAGAAGGATAATCATTAAAACTGATTCTTTACGAAGATTGCAAAATGAAGATTACGATTAAAATATTTAATTTTTCGAAAAGGTAATTAATTAAATATTTTATTTTCACCAAAGAATATTGAAGAGATGCAATAAATAGGCGAAGGGTCATAATCCTAAAATTACAATGTATATATGAGAAAAAAAAAATTCATCAAAGAGAGGAGATAGATTTAGGAGTAGGGTAGGAAATATACCGAAATTATTTTCAAAATTTTTATCATATACATTTTACAGTGGAGACCTTGATGCATGTATAAAAATTTGGATAAATCAATGGAAGATATTAATTTTTGTGACTCCATATTGGTGTCTGTTGTTTGTTGAAATTAAGTAACTACTAGGCAATCTCCATAATGTTATTTCTTTGTTATTTGAATTTGCATATCCAAGTTGATACCTTAGTTTCATCTAAACACATTTTTTGCTCTTGTGTGATCAATTGATTGGTTTCTTTTAAAGAATTAAACTCCTTTAAATTGATTATAGTAACCTAGAAGTAACATTGGGATTAATAAGAAGATCTTTGTGGTTGATATAGCTATCATATCATCTCCATAATGGTCTTTTCTTGTTTTTCAAATTAATATATCTAGAATATATTTAATTTGTCAAAACATATTTGTTGTTCTTGTGTGATTTATTTGATTGGCTCCTTCAAGGAAGGATTAAATTCTTTCAAGTAATCACAGTAACCTAGAAATATATTATTAGGATTCATAAGAAGAGTCTACCAGTTACCTATTTGCACATTTATCCAAGTCATAAATTTAATGATTTTTTATGCTAGTCATAGAATCTCATTCTCAAAGTGCCCAACAACTAGAATTGTAGCCAATATTAGTTATCCATCATAATATTCCATTGAATCCATTTATCCAACAAGGCACTGGTATTCCCCATTTCATCATTTAGTTTTATCCATTTTATTTGACATCTATTAACTAAACATATTAGATTTTACCTTGATATTGCTTATACAATTTATACCAAATTAGGATCACATCTCTCCATTGTCAAATTATCATTGTGGATAGATTGGTCAAGTAGGAGACATAGTTCAAATCTACTTTAGTCACATAGGTACACCCGCCTAGGTTTAACAAAGCCTAAAGAGTAGAAGGTTCAATTACATTAATTGGCCTTGTACGTTAGCCAAAAATATTGTGAGAGCTTGGCAACCTCTTGTGGTTCAAACTTGTGTTTTTGAGACCTAACATAAATCATAAACAAATAGGATTTTTGCACAGGCATGCAAAGTGTGTTATGCAAGGTGGCCATATAACTAAAAATGCAAATGAGAAAATAGATAATATTCAAAGGAGTCTTGCTTAGTTCATCTAAGGTCTTTGACCTAGGGGACATAGTTCCTAATGTCTCCAAGAGAGGATCAATCAAAGAATAAAATATTCAAAACTTAGGGGATGCAGTGTGTTGCATCAAGTCACTAAGAGGGATGTAATATGGTAAGAGATATCACACTCTACAAGGAAATCACATCGAATGTCACCACAAAGTGAAAAAATGCATCACATGAAGTAAGAAGACTACACCATGAAATGAAAAAGAATAATGCTAATGCATGCCCCCACTTTAAAGAAATTTCTAAACACCATGCTATGAGAAATTAATTTAATGTAGTAAATAATAGATGCACACAATTAAGTGGACGTGAGAGCTAACTTGGAAATCTCTTTGCCAGTTCATATACTTCCATATCAAGATATGTCATGAAAAAGGAAAAGACAGGTTGACCCCCAAATGAAAACACCAAACACATAAGGGATCTATGGATTTGGGGTTAGTATGTTCTTGCTACAATGTTTTTAGACTGCTCATAACTATCACCATTCCCCTAATACTCATAGAACTAGAAGAATGATAGAAAGAGAGTAAAAACAATGAAAAATCCTTTTGAGTCAACATGAAAGGGACATGTATGTCTCAATGCCTTGCATCATCCGCAAAAGGAAAAAAAAAAGACAAAGAAAAGAGATAAATAAAAGTAAAGGAAAATCTTTTGGGTCAACATGGAAGAGAAATGAATGTCTCGATTCCTTGCATCATCACCAAAAGGAAAAACACAAGAAAAAAAAAGAGATCAATAAAATTAAAGGAAAATCTTTTGGGTCAACATGGAACAAACATGAATGACTTGACACCTTGAATTATCCCTAAAAGGAAAACACAAGACAAAAAAAAGAGATAAATAAAAGTAATGGAAAATATTTTGGGTCAACATGGAAGAGACATGAATGTCTCAAAACCTCGCATCATCTTGAAAAGGGAAAACATGAGACAAAGAAAAGATAAAAATATTTTGAAAGATTTACAACATAGAGACAGATGAAAGGTACATATATTTGAATGCACAAAAAGAGAGATACATAAAAAAAAAGATCACAAAGGATCATGTTATGCACATGCAATCACACAAAAGTAAATTAAAATGAAATAATGAAAGAAACTAGTAAGGAAACTGCGAGTCAACCATCTAGTAGGTCATCCACATCCCAGTCATGTTTATCGTATGCAAAGGGTGAAAAAATAGCTAAAGGGAAAATAGCAACTGTCGACCTAGAGCCCTCAGTAGGTTCAGAAATATTTATAGGAGAATTTTCATGTAAGCTCATGGAAGAGGAAAACAATGTATTTAATTCATTATGCACCTCTTCATCAATTTTAGCAACTTCCTTATCATCATATAAATTAATCACAATAGGAAGTCGAATTATAATGTCTAAGGAAGGGTTAATTTCTTGTTGTGGTTGCATTATAGGATCTTTTTATTTAGGGAAGGGGGTAGACTCATTAGGAATTGCTTCAGTCAAGTTTGCATTTTGATTTTCTTTGTTGTTTTTTCCATTTAACTTTCAAGCAAGGGCACGATGTCTATGCCTACACTCTAGAGCACCTCTTTTTCTTTTAGTTCTATTTTCAAGTTGTGCTTGTGTAGGAGCCGGTTGATCAACCATAGGTTTGATATATTCACTAAGGGGATGAATAGAAGGAAACACGAGAGGTTTTTCAACCACTTTCTCTTTTACTATAAAATTTTTTTATTCTAGGAGGTGTGAGATGATTGTTTTCGTTAGATCTTGGTCTTTTGTAGGAAGTAGGTGAAGGTTTTTTCTTGGGTTGATCTTGGTTGTTTGGAACTTGTTTAGGCTGACGCATAGTTTTTTCAAGGATGGTAGGCTCAGTCGTAGGTTCAGGCATGTTTCAAAGGGATAATTTTTCTATTTTCTTTTCTTTGAACTTTTGGTAGGATTTAAAAAAGAATTCTTCTCATGGTTTGATTTGTTCTATAGGCTCGAGCCAAAATAAATCTAAGGATAAGTTTCCACGGGAAGACAAATGGTTAAAGCCACTATAAAGGATGGTGAAAATTCTATTATCAAATGGAAATATTAAGTATTTATGCATGATTGATGGGACAACATTCATGGAGTAGAGCCATGGATAGACTACCTTCATGCAAAATCGGTCTGACTACAGGATGATGTAGAATGATATATCTAATGTTTGTAGTCCTACTTGTAAAGGTAAGGTGATTGATCCCATCGTAGGGCAAACAAAACCATTATGTGTCTTGATCCATGGTTTCAGAGTATCATATATATATCTTGATAGAGATCATGCAAAAGAAAGAATTATGTGGTGATCAAATTATCTCCACAGAGGAGATCTATTAATATCCCATTAGTGGGCTTATCATATATTTGGTCAGCTATGTGAAGTGGACCATTGGGTGCATGTTTAAGTGTATCTTGTGAGGAGAAAGCAATCTCAAGAAACTTTTTAGTTCATCCCTTATGAGGAATGACATCTGTCACTCCTACCATATCATCCATAGGACAATTATCTATAGGACCCTATTGAACATTATTGTTGTTATCATCATCTATATCAACATTCATCACATTAGTCTTTGTAGTTTCACTAGCTTTAACAATTGAAACATTAAGTTTATGCATAGGATTGGTAAAAATTTGTAAGTTTCGGTCAGGAGGGGCAAAAAACTTATTTCCCATATCATTAACACCTCATGACTAGAATAAATGAGGTCTTGCACATGATTTTTAAGATATTTGCAATGTTTCTTATCGTTTCCCTTTTTTTGATGATAATGACAAAAATAATTTGATTTAAAGCTAAAAGATAAAGGTTTATTAGGATTCAGAGTTTTAATGGGAGGCAAAGTGATCATTTGTTGTTCTAAAATTTGTGTCATGGTATTATGGAGAGTATTGTGTAAGGGAGTAAATTATCTTTTCAGGTCTCCATAGCTAAAGGGTATCGAGGCTTTTATAGCAGCTACTTGGTTATTTACATTTTGAATTGTTTGTTGAGGGGCATTAAATTTAAGTAATCCTTTATTTTGTTTTCTAAAAGGTTGGTAATTGTTTTTGTTTGTGGACTCAAACTTCTCAGTTTGGCTAGAGGTGGGTTTTGTGTCACATCTACCAACCAAATTTTGATAATCATGGAGGGCGATACACAAGTGCATGGAGGGAATTTAAATCATGGTAAGCTTATCTTATATCTTACTTTGAAAATTCTCTATGGACATATTTTGAAGATGAGGGTCGAGAACCTTGACATTAATTTGGGAATAAAGCAATTGATAGCATGAGATAAAGTTAGTAATCTTTTCATCTTGTTTTTGAGAGGGTCATTTTTTGTGTTATTAGATGGAGGTGAAACATGTGGAGGGGTGTATGTGTTCAAGGGAAAAGTGAATGTAATACTTATAAGTGATAAGGTGGTAGGAGATATGACATGTGATGCCACAAAGGTACTAGGGATTCTATTAGAAATATCCAAGGAAGGAATCACATTACTAGTTGGTAGCATTGTTGTTGTGACTTGAGGGTTGGTATAGGTAGGAATTGAGGAAATTTTTTTGGGAGGAGGAATATGAATTCCTCCTTGGCTTGTGACATTGCTTCTAGGCAAAGGACAACTAGTAGTTGAGGTGAGGTGTTTTCTATAGATTTGAACTATGTTTTTCACAAGGTCAAGTTGATCTTCACTTTCAAGCATGTGATGAATGTTATCTATAGTAGGGATGGTGGTAGTTCAAATGTTGTCCTTTTGCACTTGATGTTGTAGATTTTCTAAGTCTTCATGAATTTGAATTATGTTTTCTTGTGGAACATTATCAATCATTGTTTCACCTTCCATCGTTCACTACTTGAAGGAAAGGAGTTGTTAAGGGTATGGTCCATACCGAGTGTACTAGTATCAATACTTGGAGTGAAAGAGCTAGACAACTCAAGATCCATGATGATTGCACTATCATGGGATGTAATGAGTATTGAACTTGGTTTCACTACAGTATTAGCAACAGGACACCAAATACTCATGCAATGGATACTAAATGCAAAATAATATAAATGCAATATAAGCTAAGAAAAATGAAATGAATATAACATGAATCCTATAAATTGAAACAAAAAGCTATAAAAAAAAAAACATAAGCTTATAAAAAATGTTTTATATTCTAGAAAATGTAGTGCAAAACATGCCCTGGGACTAATTCACCTAGAGGGGTGTATGAGTCTCAATGACGGTTTTTTTCAAAAAAAATCAAAAATTTCAATTCATTTTTATGCTTTTTATTTTGTATGATCTGTAACCTAAGTGCAAATGCAAATTTTATATAAATTTTCATGATTTGAGATGAAAAAATAGAAACCCTAGAATGCCAATTAACTAATGCAAACCCTAATGCAATGTTGACCCAAGCAAGATTTAGGATAATGATGCACTCCAAATAAAAATTATGATGTTCTAAATGCAGGTTCACCAAGATGAAAGGTGGAAAATTGTATGCTTTCTATGCTTGGGAGATAGAATAAAAATCTTCACTCTCTCATTCAAGAAAAACCCTAGAGATCTCAATCCAATGAAGATGAGGGAAAGAGATCTAGTAATAAGGTTGTTTGAGGAGATAATTATAAAGTAACAAGGGGTTCACCACCAAGTTAAGACCTGGAAATATAAATGCAATGCAAGATAGAATGAATATGACACAATATTTCACTAATATGACACAAATGCAATACAATGCAATGCTTAACCCTAATATGACACAATCTTTCAATAAGTGTCCTTGAAAAGCATGTAAAACAAAAAATATCTACAAGATAGAATGTGTGCACCTAGAAACTTGAAGGAGATTGAATAAGGAAACAAAATGCTAGAAAGTATAACTTTGATGCTAACAAGGACTCATACACTAGGCTAGGTGAATTAGTCCCATATCTGGGTTTCTGTGCAGGAACAAGAATCTAGCAAATGGGTATCTCAATCTTAAAAACCTGAATATTGACCTAAATTGGAACTCATATGCTAGTACTGGTGAATCAATCTAGTTAGGGTTTTTTGATACTTCAAGGTTTGAACTTGTTCTTGAAGGTCTTATTTGTGCTTGCCAATTAATTTTTGGAATTGAAACCTTGATTTGTAACCTCTTTAAGTCTTCCAAGTATCTCAAATTCAAGGTGACAACTTTGGAAACTTTAGACACTTTGACAACATTCTCCAAAATTTTGACATACAAAAGAGAGGGAAAAATGTTGTTTTGTTAGTGGAAAGGGGTTTTCCTTGGCCAAACCTTGTTTTGGTAATCATATCTTGAAATTAAATCAAATAAGAAAGGAGAATGATGAATGAACAAACTAAGATGTTGCAACTCACCAAACGCTAGTGATGAAGTGTTGCAAATGTGTATGAAATGGATCCAATGGATGTAGATCTTAACTCTTTCTTTAATTGGATGGATCTTGTATGAAATGCTAGCTTGAATCATGAAACCCTACATCACAATTGTTAGCTCAAAAATAAACATCATGCATGGAATCTTTGAAATGATACTTTTTGCTTCAACAATACTCTTGAATTCTCTTATAAATTCTTGAATTCTCTTGTGAATTCAAACATGCTACTATGAATTCTCTCACAAAAGTTTTAGGTGAAAAGGATTGAAAGAACATTATATTTATACTTGATTATGCAATAATTCTCTAAATTACAACACTACAAGTCGACATCAGATCTAGGAGGAGAAAATTCTGCCAAGAATTTGAACTAACTTTAATTTTGGGTCACACGGGACTCATAGAACCAAGGTGGCATATGAGTCCCATTAGGTATAATCTAAGGGAACAAATTCAAAAATTCTTAGAAATGTGTGAAACTAGGATTGAGACCCAAAACCCTAGGTGGGACCCATATGCACAAGGTAGTGAATGAGTCCCAGACCACAAAATTTAGGCCACACAACCTAAAAACAATTAGATTATGACTAGATGTTTATTTTTGTAAGGATTATCCTCAAAAAGATGCATTAAATGAGACTTGTGGATGTAAAATAAGGCCAATTAAAGCATAAAGAAGCCTTATTATTTATGAAAACCTTATAAAATTGTGGAAGTGTGTTACAACACTTTAATACACTCCAAATAAAGTGCAATTAAATTTATTTAGTTTACTAGGGCCCAAGACATAATGTGAGTGTGTTAGACACATTACAACACTAATTCAAGGCATCATTAACCTTAGTTTTACAAGAAGGGCCCAAAAAAGTGTTAAAATTTCACCAATGCCATTTTTTGACACTAAAGTAAGAGATCACATTTTCATTTGTACATGGGTAGCTAACATGGCCTCGTAGCCAGGACCCATCATTGCATGATATTGCATCATAAAGTATCATAAGTACACTCCCAAGTTGCACTTTTAGGGGGCGTTAGTGTGAATGGTGGTATTTCCTAACTAGTAATTAGTGATGACCGATTTGTGCATCATTAATAAGTTTACTTAGGAGTTAGTTTCCTAGGTGGCATTCTAGAAACTATTATTTAATGAGATCATATCTCATTAATTAGAAATTAGTTATCTAGGCATTTAATATCTCTCATGAATTTATAATTATGCATTAGCAATTTAATGTTTTCAATTGAGGTGGTTATCCAACCTCCTCTGTCCTTGTCTATATAAGAAAGGCTCTTGTACATTTGTAAATCATCTCATGATTTCTATCTCAATATATTCAAGATCGTCATTTGATCAAGTTATCTTCTTGCTCATGTTGCAACACTTTCTTGTTCATATGGATGGTATTATTCATGGTTGATCCTTTAAAGTAACCATAGATTCATTTGGGTTATTGTTCATATTTCCAACAGATGGATCGCATGAGTGGGAGGAGTTGTGTGATTGGGAATAGGAGAGTTGGGATGTTTTTGAATTTTTCTGCTGACAAAGATGAATATGGATGGTTTGATCTAGAGAGGGATGATATGGTTGTCGAGTGGATTGAAGTCATGGGGTGGGAAACTCTAATGTTGAGTGTGTGTGTTCCTTTCTTGCATCGTCTTGTCCATTTTTTTGAGGCTATTGTTACTTTCCATGCTTGTGTTTACCTCATTGCCATGACTTGGGCGTGTGCTTCTTTCTATTTTTTTAAGTTTTTGCCTAATTAGATTATTCTCTTGGTGCCATGTGTGTGGGGTAGGCTTTTCCTGACTCTTTCTCACTAGATGTTTGATACTTTTTAGGATGTTGGGTATTGTTGTTCCTTTGAGGGTTTGTGGGTTGGATTGAACCTATTAAGTGTTCGTGAGAAGCTATTTCAAACTTCTTTTGAGCCTGGTGATGTTGTGTTGTCTTTGGATTCCCGTCCTTGGGTTCGTAGCCTACTTTAAGTGGAGGGTGCTCTTGTGTGCGTAGATCTTGGTATTTTATGTGCATGGAGGTTGGGCTTGTGTTTGAGTTGAACCCTTTTTTCCTTGCCCAGTTGCTCCTTGTTGGCTTGGTGGGAGGCTCTGATTTGGATTCTCATGGAAATTTTTGTCAAACTCTAGCATGTGTGACTGCTGCTCTATTGTGTTTCCTTCCTTCTTGCTCCTTGTTATCCTTCTTGGCCATTATTTATTCTCCATAGGTATTGTGGTTTCCCCTTCCTTTTTCCTTGGACATTGCCTTAGTTTTGTTCAAATCCTCTGGTTGGTTCTATGGTAGAGTCTTTTCTATTATTGTAGTTTTGATTGATTTGTAGAGGTTTTTAAATGGTACTTTGATTTTTGGATCCTCTATTTTAACTGTCCCAACTTTCATTTCAACTTCTCCTATTAAGGTGGAGAACTCTCTTGCCATGGTGGAGTTTCTTTTTTCTTATGGCGTTGGGTATTGTTTGGCTACGGCTTTCATGGTCCCTATCTCTAGTTTGAATTTTTTTCATCAAGGTGGAAAATTTGATTGGTGATCGGTTCTCAATTCAGCTCCTTGCTAGGTTGGTTTCCCTATTTTAGTGGTGTTTCTTCTCTTCCACTTTCCTTTCAACATCTCCTTTTGAGATGGAGATCTCTCTTATTGAGGTGGGGTTGTTTGGGTTGGTTTGTAGTGGGATTTGTTGCAAAGGGACTTTTAGAAGCTCTCTTTGGTCTGAATGTATTGGTACCTCCTTGGGTACCCTTGTTTTACTCATTTTTTGAGTTGGTTATTGGTTGGATTTTATCCTTCTTTGGAGTAGGATGGAGTTCTTGTCTTTGTTTTCTACTACTATGAGTGGTGTTGTTTTCCACTTTTTTCTTGGAGATAGAACTCCTTTGGGGGTTTTGGTTTTGGTTTTCCTTCTTTCTCTTTTTTTCTGTTGTAGGAAGTTAGAGTCCTTACTTGGGAAGTGCTACCACTTACTCACTTTTGAGTGGCACATTAGCTTAATGGGTTCTTAATCTTAGCTTTTGGTAGTAACTGATTGTCTTTTAAGCTATTGGTTCTGCTAGTTTTTCTATTTTGTGTGTTCTCAATTGTTGCAGTTGTTCTATTACTAGTTTTGTGCTCCAGTCAAAACCATGGGTTCTTAGTCTTCCTCTCTAGGCTCACTTATTGTGAGTCTCTATTTTCTATTGTCTTGCTTTTTTTGAGCATCCTCCCTTCTCCCTTGATGGCTTCTTTGTAATGGGGTACATGCCCTTCCTATCTTAATCTAATAAAAACTAATTATCTCTTCTAATGAATTAATATTAGTTCAATTGTTTCTTTCACTTTGCTTTTATTATTCTTATTTTTCCTCTACTATAATATTTTCCTTTTATTTTCTTACTTTTAGAGAACCCCTTACATTTTTTTTCCTACCAATCTCAGAAGGGGCATCCTCTTGCTACCTCATTTTTTAATTTTTTTCCCAATCAAACAGGATATGCCACTCCTATTTTCATCCCAAAATGTGTTTATTACTTTATTTATTTTTAACAATATCGCGTAAAATCACACATTTGTGTCACACTTGTATAATGGAGTTGTTGAATAGTAATCCGAATTTTTAACTTGAATCACTAAAATATGACATATATGTTTTAAATTTTGAAATGATGTAAACTAATAAATATGTATTTTTAGTATATTTTATGTTCACATATTAAATATAAAAATAAAAAATTATTTGAATATATTTTTTTATAAAATTGACACTATGATTTAGTTGCTATTTTATTTCTTTCATTCAATCTTATTTGTGTTTATTTATGAGTAAAAACTTTAGTACATGGATTTTTTTCAGTTTTAATAAATATATTTTTTAAATAAATATTAAAAAAATTGTATATTGAAAACATAATTGTTCTCATGGGATGCCACCTTTTATCTTAACTATTAATTTAAAATAGAGAAAAATTATATTGTCTTGACATAGAATATTTTATCTACTACACCATATTTTTTTCCCAACCTAACTTTCAAGGGGCATCGTCTTGCTAAATTATTTATTTCCTGATCAACTAGAACATGTCACTTCCATCTTCATCCCAAAACATGTTTTATTTTAGTTTCCTTTGAAAAGAAGTCACTCCTACGAATAACAACACTGTCTTGAAGAGGACTAAAATGTAGAAACCTAAGAATATCTCTATTGTCACCAATGAAATGGCGTTGACCCTACACATTATTGGAGGGCTCAATTCATCGTGGAGATAAATCCTCTAGCCCAATCCAATCCAACACAATCTTCCAGTCCAACTTAAGGGAAAGGCATGGGAAGAAATCTACGTTGGAAGCCTGAAAGTAGCATCATCAGGAGGAATTGTAAAATCTGCCAAAAAATCAGCGACGAGACTCATATTGAAATCTTTGTTAATTGCATCGATTGAGGGTAGAGACCGACATGCGAGTCATTGACTAGTGGAGGCATGTGGGAAATAAATCCGCCATTGAGGGTTATTTAAATCTACCCTGCTATCTTTGTGATGGGTGTCAAATTCAAACATGGAGTTGGGCGCATTGTTCACTGCCAAATGGGGTTATTAGCACCTGTTTTTTCAAGCCCATGAGGGATTAATTGTTTTTTATTCTTCCTCTCTCTAACTCTTCTTTTAAAAATATTTAATTTTCTTATTTTTGTAAATGCTAATTTTATGGGTGTAAATTTGCAATAGAATGAAAATTTAAAAGTGTTTTCCTAAAATGCTTATTTTTTCAAGTTCTATTTAATGATGGAAATTTGCACTAATAAATAAAGTGCGCTTTTTACCATCGTTCTTGTATGAAAATATATGCACTAAAATAAAGTGCCAAACAAAGGGGTAAAATAAAAATATTAACAAAAAAATAGGTGGTGTAAAAGAGTTGTGGTTAAAAATCCACTCCAAATTTCTTTCCTTCAATAATAATGAGTACCTTAATAGGCCTTGTTGTCGGGACTCAAATTTTCATTGGTGTTTGTGCCCACTTAAGTTATGCTTAAGGGGGGTGTTAGTGTATAGTTTGAATCATACACTTAGGCAGTAATTATGGAGATTGACTACTTGATTGATGAGTCCTATCCTTAATTCATGGAGATTGACAACTTGATCGAGGAGTTCTATCCTCAATTCATGGAGGTTGGATTGTCAATTCTCTCCTATATTATGTACATCTCTTTCATCTAATTAACAGATCAATTAGATGCAAATTCATTTTCTGTGCGTGATTAATTTATCTTTGTGATTTACTGATTTTCACACCATCTAATATTTTTTAAACACTAATTATATAAGTAAAATATTGTATTCAATTAATTAATATTTTCCATAAATTTCAAACTTAAACAAAACCTAAATTTATTCATTTAACCTCAAAATATATCTTAAGAAAAAAACCATATTTATTTAATCTTACCTTCCTTTCACATTAATAAACTTAATTGTTCAAGTTCAATCAAACATCTTCAAAAAGTTAAAATCTAAGAAATTTAATTAATCGTTAATTATATTTAACACATTTATCTATTAAAAAAAACAGAAAATTTTAACCATATAGTTTGTCATAGAAAATCTACACCATCCATATTTCAACATATGACATGTGAGAGCCTTGCCTTGTTATATCCCACATCGCTATATGATCCTTATATGTGAGAGACCTACTTTTTAATAAATTATCTTGTCTTTAATAGAACTAATAAAATCTCTAGTTAATGACAACGTACAACTGTCAATAGATGTTTTTTCATTGCTTCAACCAAAATCTAAAATGATGAAATCGTTGTATTATGGTTTCAATTAAGCAAACAAAGGACAATTCTCTTTGCCTTATCAGAGAAAGAAATTGTATGGTTTTAGCGAGAATATGTTTTAACATTGTAATATTCATATAACAAAAAAAATCGAGCCCGATTCATTCACATTACATGGCTTTGTCGAAAATACTAAGAGACCCATTTTTAAAAGTAGTTCACGATTCCACTTTTTTGTCCGATTTGGGTGTCTTAAATTTACTTTCAAAAATCCGGTATGGTTTAAACAAGTCATTTATAAATTATCAGGAAGGTGGCGGCATTATTGGCAGGTTCCGAGCTCAACAGTTCATTTTAATTCACTCTGTATAATAGCTTTGTTGAGAATCTACTCCTAGGAGATGGGACGAACTTAGGTTTTTAGTGAATGGTATATACGATGCCGGAAAATGGCGGTAATCCTAAAGCATGGGCGAGTTGGAGGATGTTACGAGTCATTCAGAATACAATATTTGTAAATTTGATTCTAAACTAAAGATTAAATCAAGGCTTTTTATAGCAAATTATTTTTTATAAATTCAGCATGTCAATACGAATAGAACGTAGAGGGTGCATATAAATATCTGATTCTCGAACTAAAGCTAAAAACTAAAAGTAATGGTTGAGTAATACGGAATAAAAGATGATAAGAGGGAAATCACACAAATGGAGGGATAACAGCCCCAATGGTTATCACTGGTAAAATAATTGACCCATTTACTTTTGTTGAGTATATTTCAATTCAAAGCCAAATAAGGGTTTTATTATATTACTGCAGTTTGGAAGGACCACACATTTTCTTATGCCATTCGGGAGCTCAGAAGGATTTTACCCACCAGCTCTGGGTAGACCTCGTAGCTAAACAAAGATGCGCATTTTTCGACATTGAAAGTCTTCCTCATGCTAAATATTTCCCCGAAGTTATTTTCAATGCAGCCGCAAATTGCCAACTAGCAGCTTTTGTTTTGTCAGAGGAGTTTATCAGCAGTTCAATTTGGCCAATGCTTGAGCTCCAAACAATTTTGCATGTCATAAACTCTGGGAAAAATCCACACCTCAAAGTCCTTCGCTTATTCTACAGGATTTCTACCGAGGATATGAAAGATCTAGCAAATGAACAGCGTTGGCTTCGAAAGTGCCAAGAATGGGCTACAACCGTTAGCTGGTTAAATATTAATGCTTGCTCAAAGGCTCTACGCGTTTTAAAATCTTATAGCGGTCTAGTTCATCAGCCGAGAATGGGAGAGGTAAATTACAGGAGGATGATTGTTGATGCAATCTGCGAAATAGTTCCTCTTTTCATTGTGAAAATTCTATTGCAAATACTGATTATTAATCTCTTATTTATAAAGATTATTTGACTGCCGGAAATTAATTCACAGCAAATACTGAAAAAGAATACAACTGCAATTTCAAAAATAAAATTCACAGGAATAGAAAATATGTAAAATAATAAACACAATATTTTTGGACAAATTGTCGCTGGAAAAAGTCCTGAGAGAAAACCAGTACTGCAGATGAGGGATTATATTAATCTTCAGCAAATCAAAAGATACAAAAGAAACTTCTTGCCTCTTACTGACAAAGCTTCGACAATATTCTTCACCGGATATTCTTCCCTTAATTTCTTCTACTGAAATTCCACTGCTGCTGCCTCCAACGCTATCACTGTAAGACTATTTTCTTTTATTGCAAATATATTTCCCACTTGTGTCTATCAGTGTATTATCCAAATGCCCAAAGACCCCCTTTTAAACTATTCTCATTGGAAAACCAATGGCCATAATTTAATCTCAATCAATGGCTAAGATTAATCAGACTCTAACAAACCTTAACTAACTCGTTTCTAGAAGTCTCTAGAGGAATCAGTTATTTAATTAAATAATTAAATATCTGGACCTAACTAACTTCTATCTAGAAGTCTCAAGAATTAAATACTAATTCTTGAAATTGGAGAAACAATTGTCCGAGCTACAATATTAAATTAACACTCCTACTTAGCGAGTAAGGTGTTTCGCATAACACCCAACATATCTCTGAAGAAGATGAATTTTGCCTTCTCCAATGCCTTTGTGATAATGTATGCTACCTGCTGATCTATAGGTATATACTGTAGCTAAATAATCCCCCGTTGTACACAATCTCTGATGAAATGATACCTGATGTCTATATGCTTAGGCCTATCATGAAACACTGGATTCTCAGACAATTTGATGCAACTCTGATTGTCACAGTGTATCACTGTAGTCTCAACCCTCTGACCTAACAAGGCTACTAGCAAGTTTCGAAGCCATATTGCTTCACATGTCGTCATGCTAGCTGCTATGTATTCTGCCTCTGCAAAACTTAGAGCCACAAACTTCTGTTTCCTGCTGTACCAAGAGACAACTCCTTATCCCAAGCTAAAGCAACACCCTAAAGTGTTTTTCTTGTTTGTTGTAGTGCCTGCCCAATCTACGTTAGTATAGCCTATCAATTTGATACCATCACCTCGAGTATATTTGATCCCATACTCAATTGTACCATACAAATAACCCAACACATGCTTTGCTGCTATCCAATGTACTCTCTTCGGCTCAACAATGAATTGACTAAGAGAATTTACTGCAAAGAATATATCTGGTTTGGTGTTGACCAAATACATGAGAGACCCAATCAACTGTCTGTATAAAGTGGGGTCTACATCCTTCTCCCTGGATGAGTTTACCTTCTTCCAATTTGTGATCATAGGAGTAGACATGGCTGTACAATCCTCCATCTCAAACCTCCTCAAGATTTCAATGCAGTATTTTCCTTGTCCAAGGAAAATCTCACCATTTGTCTGCCATTACTCCATGCCTAGAAAGTAGTGCATAAGCCCCAAATCCTTCATCTTGAACTCTGCTACAAGGTCCCGCTTGCACTCCTCTATGAGCCCCAGTGAACCTATTAAAAACAAGTCATCCACGTATAGAACAAGAATGAGAATATCGCCCCCAACTACCAAGTAGTAGAGATTAGCATCCACCTCACTCTTCACAAAGCCCAATCCTTGCAAGTATTCATCAATGCGCTCATACCACACCCTAGGAGCCTGCTTTAGTCTGTACAAATCTCTCTTCAATCTGCACATGTGGGTTTCACTGTTGTGTGCTACAAAGCCCTCTGGTTGTTCTATGTATACTTCTTTTTTCAATTCACCATTAAGAAATGTTGTCTTGACATCCATTTGATGGATCTGTGATGCAAGAGAGATCACAACTCATATAGAAGTATACTTGGCCACTGGAACAAACGTTTACTCATAGTCTATTCCCTCCTTCTGAGAGAAACCTTTGGCCACAAACCTTGCCTTGTATTTTTTGATGCTACCATCTGCACCATGTTTGATCTTATAGATCCAACAAGATCCAACCACTGCCCTATCTATCGGTCTAGGCACAACCTCCCACACATTGTTTTGCAATATTGAGGTATATTCCTCAACCATTGCATCTCACCACACTTGATGTTGTGTGGCCTCCTGATAACTGAAAGGCTCACTATCTACCAACCAACTAACTAAAGCCATATAGTCATTATACCTGGTTGGTTGTCTCTGCTACCTACTACTCATCCTAGGAGCTCCCACAAACTCCTGAGTATCCTGTTGGTTACTGCTACCAACTGTAGAGGATGAAATATCATCCCCCTTGTGTTCCTGATGCATCTCTTGGATCTGTTGCATATGTTGCTCCATACTCTATGAACTCTCAGCACCTGAGCCTGTTCTTGTACTAGTCACTGTACTCAAGCTTCACTGTCCCTGATCTGATTGCTCAATCCTTGGAGCTTTTGCTGGCTTCTCACTCTGATCATCTATTGGCAAATCTCTAGACTTTCTAAATGCCTTGTCCTCAATGAACTTGACATCACGCCTAACTATAATCCTCGTGGCCCCTAGAATAAATATCCGATATGCCTTTGAGGTTTCACTATACCCCACAAAGTACCCTCTCTCTGCAATCTGATCTAACTTAGAACGTGTAGCACCTGAAATGTGACAATATGCCAAACTCCCAAATATCTTGAAGTGGCTAACATCTGGCTTCTTCCCTGAGAATGCCTCCTCTGGTGTCATCTTTCCCAATACCTTATGTGGAACCCTGTTCTATTTGTATACTGTTGTATTGCATGCCTCTGCCCATAAGTAACGTGGCATATCCTGGTCATACAACATAGCCCTTGCCACCTCTGATATAGACCGATTCTTTCTTTTAGCAACCCCATTCTATTGTGGGTTGTAAGGAACAATCCACTCTCTTTTGATTCCTTCCCTGGCATAGAACTCCTATAACTCTTTCCCTTTGTACTCACCTCCATTGTCTAACCGAAGAACCTTTATCTTCCTACCTGTCGAATTCTCCACAAGAGCTTTGAACTCTTGGAAGCAACTAAAAACCTCATTCTTAGTCTTCAAGAAGTATATCCAGGTCTTCCTAGAGAAATCATCAATAAAAGTAACAAAGTACTCGTATCCTCTGAGAGACTTTGTCGACATTGGTCCACATATATCTGAATTTATTAGATCAAGAACACCCTTGGTTCTGGTGTCACTCCTTGGAAAAGCTGTTTTCACAAACTTTCCTAACACACATCCTTTACACACATCATCATGCTTTGTGCTCACCTCTAGAACACCTGTCACTGTCTCACGAAGCATTTTAAGTGCTCCATGATGTATATGGCCCATCCTCCTATGCCATATCTCTCCTTGATCTCTATAATTACCGTTGTTCATCAGTGCCTTATGAGTATCAAACTGCAACCTGTAAAGTCAACCGCTTCTAACTCCAATAGCTATGGGTCATTTCCAATCCTTGTGCTTGATGAACACATTTTCCCCTCTAAAGAGTACATTGTAGCCTTTATCCTGAAGAACAGATACAAAAATTAGATTCATACCCAAGCTTGACACATGCAACACATCATGAATGAGAATCGGCTTGCCATTCTCCCTCTAAAATAGAACAGTCCATTTTCCAATTGGGTTTAGTTTGGACATGTTCCCCATAGAAATTTGGATTCTGATGTCCTCCTCCTTATAACTGGAGAATTATTCTCTAACTCCTGTCATATATAATGACGCCCCACTGTCTATATACCAAACACCTTGTGAGGTTGAGCTAACTATACAAACTATGAGTGCAAACTCATCTTCCATTCTGCTAGAGAGCTCATCTGCACTTGCTAAAGTTGTAGTCTGCTTCTTTCCTTTCTTCCTTTGTGGGCAATTGCTAACATAGTGGCCAAACTTATGACAACCATAGCACTTGACTTTAGACAATTCCTTCTTCTTCTCGCCTTTAGGATTTGATCCTTTACTAGAGCCCTTCTTTTCTTTCCCTTTTCATGCTAGGGCAACGTTTTCTTGTTCTGCCTCACTTTTCTGACTCTTACGGTTGGCACCACTGACAAGGCTTAGTCTAAGCTCCTCCTGAGTGAAGTCCCTCCATAGTCGATCCCAACTTGGTAAGGTGTCTCGTCCATTAATAACTTGAACAAAGACATCCCACTGCTTAGTAAACCCATTTAGGGCTATCTGTACTAGCTCATCATCATCTGGTTTATCTCCAACAGCTACCAACTCATCCTTGACAAGTCTAAGTCTATTGAGGTAACTTGTAATGTCCTCTCCATTGTTCATCCTAGTATTCCTCAACTTTTCTCTGAGAATCAGCTTCCTGTTAGTGGTAGCATTCTGGTATAGATTCAAAATGGCGTCCCACATCATCTTTGTTGTATCCAACTCTGCAATATGTGGAACAATATGATCCTTAACACCATCAAGAATCATCCTCCTTGCCTTGACATCTTCCTTATTAAATGCTAAGAACTATGTTGCATCTGTAGGTACAGCTACAACACTGGTAACATATTCCTTGATACCATTCTCTTCCAGCAATAAAGAAATTCTGGCTTTCCAAACACCAAAATTTGAGGCTCTATCCAATCTGTTCTGATCTCTTAAACCTATTGAGGCCATCTCAAACAAAAGTAATAATAACAAAAATAATAATACTAAAGAGGTAGAACTAGGTTTTATAAACATTCTATTTTTTCTTTTCTTCTTGTGCTTGCACTGAGCTCTTTCTGCCCTTAGATCTGCTCTGATACCATGTGAAAATTCTATTGCAATTACTGATTATTAATCTCCTATCTATAAAGATTATTTGACTGTCGAAAATTAATTTACAGAAAATACTGAAAAATAATACAACTGCAACTTCACAAATAAAACTCACAGGAATAGAAAATATGCAAAATAATAAACACAATATTTTTGGACAAATTGTCCCTAGAAAAACCCTGGAGGGAAAACCAGTACTGCAAATGAGAAATTATATTAATCTTCAGCAAATCAAGAGATACAAAATAAACTACTTGCCTCTTACTAACAAAGCTCCGACAATATTCTTCACCGGATATTCTTCCCTTAATTTCTCCTACTGAAATTTCACTGTTGTTGCCTCCAACGCTATCACTGCAAGACTATTTTATCTTACTGCAAATATATTTCCCACTTCTGTCTATCAGTGTATTCTCCAAATTCCCAAATACCCCCTTTTAAACTATTCTCATTGGAAAACCAATGGCTAAGATTAATCACTCTAACAAACCCTAACTAACTGGTTTCTAGAAGTCTCTAGAGGAATCAATTATTTAATTAAATAATTAAATATCTGGACCTAACTAACTTCTATCTAGAAGTCTCAAGAATTAAATACTAATTCTTGGAATTGGAGAAATAACTGTCCAAGCTACAATATTAAATTAACATTCATCGGTGCAGATCTTACATATGTGCAGTGTGCTAACAGAATACGTGAGGTACCCATCTACATCGTTGTTTGTGACGTAGTGAAAATCCTTTCAAATATGTCCTCTTATTACTTTTCATCCGAGATATAGATTTTTTACTTTTGGAGAATAACAAATGGCAGGAGGAATGCTGAGTCAAATGTTCCACATTCCCACAGTTGATCAAGCAATTCTCCTGTCATTTTCTATTCTTAAAAAAATTAGAATTTGGCCATCTGAATAGAATTGATTATTCATGTCCAGGAGATAATAAACAAAATGAATCAGTTGCCATGCAAAGAAACACAAATAGCTCCAAATACAAACTCCTTGGCAGTGTATGACAAACATGGAATTTGGAAGACTACTTTGTGCAAAATATTGTGTAATTATTTCTGCAAACAAGTTGGTTGGAGAGTGTGCCACATAGAAGTTGGAAGTGGACAAGACCACCTTGCCCAGCAAAACCTTGCATTAAAACATCTCACCGGAGTGTCCCAAAACTTATTGGAAGTTGTAACAAATTACGATGAGGTATTAAACTGGAATTGAACAGTATTTATTGATTGTTGATGGATAGGATCTTATCGGTAGTCTAATATTGCTTTATTTAGAATTTTATTTATTTATTTATTTGTAAAGTGATTCTGTATGGTGTAAAAAGTTTTGGAGATTTCATTTTGAATATTTTAAAATATTTGTTGTTATGTAATTTATGGTGTGTTATTATATGGGATCTTTGAAAATTGTTTTTTTTTATCATCTATGTTGGAACTTATCACAACCCTTATATTTAATTCAGCTCCATATTTCTTTCATTTTCCTCACCATCACCATATCCTCTCCACTCATTCAAATGTTTGAAGTTTCTTTTTTCCAACTCAATCCATCTCTGCAATGCCTCAACTCTACTAGATATAGGACAGATTTAAATCAGAATCCATATGCTAATCTCTTTGGCAAGATTTTCCCACATAGATTATTTGTTTTGTTTCTGCTTCCTTTTTGTTGGGCACATACATTGAAGTCAGTAGTCTTGTAATAATGGTAATGTTTATGTTTTCTAAAACAAAAAACATAACAAATGGTAATGTTTATGTTTTCTAAAATAGAAAACATATCATTTTGTTATGTAAGTATGTTGTGTATGAAAAAAGAGCATACTTTGTCATAGCAACAACTTAAAGCTGAAATTTATTAGAGCTGGAAGCTTTTAAGATATGTTTTCCAAGAGCTAAGGTTTAAAAAGCTTAAATTTTTATAGTAAACAATAACATCTCCAGGAATAATTTTGACAGACACATAGATTCCTTCGTTTAATGGGAAAAACTATGATTATTGGTCAATGATAATGAAGGCATTATTCTCTTCTCAAGACACATGGGATCTTGTTCAAATTGGTTACCCAAAACTTGTAGATTCAACAACATGTTACACACTAATTGAAGAAGACAAAAATTTACTAAGGGATAACAAAAAGAATGACTCTAAATCTCTCTTTTATATCTTTCAAGCAATGCATGAGAGTATTTTTCCAAGGGTTGCAGCAGCAAGAAAGTAAAAAATAAAATGTCTGGGAAATTATTGAAAAAACATATAAAGGAATGAAAATAATTAAGTTGCAAAAGTTTATAAAAGACATTGAGACCATATCCACAGAGTCAAAATCAATAGATTCACTTTTTACATAAATTATTGGACTAGTAAATCAAACCAAATCTCTTGGTGAGACACTTGGAGATAGGAGAATGGTTGAAAATATTTTAAGAAGTTTACCTACAAGGACTGATTCCATTGTTGTGGCCATAGAAGAGACAAAGAATCTCTCTTAGTTTTAAGTGGATGAGTTGCATGCATCTCTCATTTCTCATGAGCATAGATCTAGCAGGTCAATGAATTCATTTTTGAAGCACACTCTCAAGACACAAGTTTCAATCAATCATGGTAGAGGCAAAGGGAGTTCAAATTCAAGAGGAAAAGGAAGAAATGCATATAATGGTGGAAGAACCATCCCATCAAACTCAAGTGGAAGAGGCAATAGCCAATGTTCAAGTCAAAATCAACCCCAAGGCCAAAGGTATGATAAATCACAGGTGTAATATAATTATTGTAAAAAATATGGATATTACTCAAATGAATTTATTAAAAACAATATGATTCTATGTAGAAAAGTAAAAGATTTACAAGAGAAAAATAAAACTAGGGTAGTATGTTCTCATCTTGCAATGTTACAGAAGAAAATTAATATGATGTATGGCTTTTAGACTCAAGTTACAACAATCACATGATAGGGAACATAGAAATGTTTTCTACTTTCGATGAAAATGTAAAATCGGATCTTACAATGGGAAATGACAACAAAGTTTGAGTAATGGGAAAAGGAAGCCTCAACATTATAATCATGAAAGAGAAGAATTTTTTTATTCATGATGTTAATTTGTTCATGACTTAAAATATAAATTGATGAGCATTGGGTAAATCATTCAAAAAGGATATAAAATATTTTTCAAAACTAGAGAATGCATAAATTTGGACAAATATCCAAGTAATAAGCTTATTCCAAAATTCTAAATGAAAAAAAAAAATGCTTCCCCTAAGGATTCAACCATATTTGTATATAGAATTTTTTGAAACAAATCCACTTGCCGATAAAAGAAAAATTGCAGCAATCGCAAAAATAATCTTTCAAGTGGAAATTAAAGATAAAAATTGGCTATGGAATTATGGTTTGGGAACCTAAAATTTTGAGGTTAAAACCTATTGCTTATGAAAGGCATGATAAAGGGTTTTCCAATCATAGAGAAACTAGCAAGAGTATGTGAAGGATGCATTGTGGGAAAGCAACACAGAGAATCATTTCAAGTAGGAAGGTTAATAAGAGAAAAAGTCCCTTTAGAAATTATTCATTCAATTTTGTGTCGAGCAATGCAAACACTCTCAATTGGTGGAATATATTATTTCATGAAATTAATTGATTCTTACATAAGAAAAACATGGGTGTACATCCTAAGCATAAGGATGAATCATTTTCACCAATTCAAGGCTCTTGTAGAGAAGCAACGTGGGTAGTACATCAAAGAATTGAGAATGGATAGAGGTGGTGAGATCATATCAAATGACTTCCTAAAGATTTTCAATGATCATGGTATTAAAATCATTTACAAATAGGTGCACAGTTAAACAAAAAGGTGTAGCTAAAAGGAAAAAATAACAATCATGGAAATGGCTAGGAGCATGATAAAAACAAAGCATTTATCAAATGAATATTGGGTTGAAGCCATAGAATGTGTATTCTATAGAATTCATATATTTCTAACCAAAATTTTAAAGAATATGATTATAGAAGAAGAATGGAGTGGAAGAAAATTAAATGTTTCTCACATGATAGTACTTGGATGTATGGCATATGCACATGTCCAATATAAATTAAAAAACAAATTGGATAGAAATAGAGAAAAATACATAATTGTGAGATATATTGATGAATTAGAGAACTTAAATTTCTACAATCCAATAACAAAAAAACTTAAAATCAACAAATATGTGTAATTCATAAAAGAGGAAGCATGGGATGGAATCTTGGAGAAAACAATGCATGTAACAACAAGCTTATGACAAGAAGACAGATAATAAATAATACCAACAAGTATCCCTTCAATTGTGACTCCTCTCACTCTCATTCAAGCTCAATAAAGTTTTGCTCAAGTGACACCTTGAATGAGCACAAAGATAGCCCCATGCATTCAAGAAAGAATCCTTCAAGAGGGAATGAAACACCATCAGCAATAGGAAGTACTGGTGTAGGGCCATCAAGTCCACATTCTACAAGTTGGAATTCATGTGATATGTAAAATCCAACCTTGACAAGGTTGAGAAGAAAAAAATTTAGAAGTATGAGAGATATTTATTAGAAAAATGAAGGTCAGAATAGTCTATTTTTGAATTCTCTTTTTGATTCATATTCAAATTTTGATTATCCTATTCATTTTCAAGATGTAATTTAAAAAGAAAAATGGGTAAGTGCAATAGATGAAGAAATAGGTTATATTGAAAAGAATCAAACATGATAATTAGTGAGGCTTCCACAAGGAAAGTATGTTATAGGTGTAAAGTGGATCTATACAATCAAAAGTATTGTTGAAGGAAGGATTGGAAAACATAAAACAAGGTTGGTTGTCAAGAGATAAAAACAACAACCCAAAAGAGATTATGATGAAACATAGGCTATATTTGAAAGATTTGAGACCATGAGGCTAGTCTATGCATCAACAACAAATACAAATGGAAGGAATATAAAATGGATGTTTAGTCAACCTTCTTGAATGGAATATTGAAAGACGAAGTGTATGTGGAGCATCCACCTAGATATGAGGTTCTAGGGAAAGAAGAAAATGTTTATAGGGTGAATAAAGCTATTTATGGGTTGACTCTAGAACCACAAGCATGATATAGCAGAATTGACACATTTTTCAAGAAATGGCTTTCGAAAAAGTAATGGTGAGCTAGCTCCATAAATCAAAGAAAGTGATGATAAGATTGTAATTATTGTTTTGTATGTATATGATATAATTTTTTGGGGGAAAATGATATCCTCATTTTTATTTTAAAGAGAACATAAAAAATGAGTTTGAGATTATGAATTTAGGGTTGTTAAGATATTTCTAGGAATAGAAGTTCTAAAAATGAAAAATAATAGTTTCATTTGTCAATCAAAGTATGCAATAGAGATATTAAAGAGGTTTAAAATGATAAATAAAAAGCTTGCTCCAACACCAAAATCCATGGTAAGAATATGTTTGTTGCTTCCTGCCATTCCTCTTGCTCTTCTTCCTAAGTGGATATTTTATCAAAATTGTTGCCTATTGTTCGTGGTTTGGCTGGGTTTGTTTGCTCAATATATTTTTTGGTTGAATTGTCTCCCATCACTAGTCTTTTGCATACCAACATGGGTGTTTTTAGGCCCATTTTTTTAGATTTGGTGTTCTCTAAGAAATAATATCTTCCCTGTAAGCTTGTTATTGTGGGCTTTACTAGGTATGCACCTCCTATTCTTGTGGATATGCCTCTAGCTTCTATGGTTGGTCTCTACTATCTTGGGAGGGGTTCAGCGCCCCTAACTCCTTTGTCCCATATTTCGCTCATGTCCCTTTTTTTTTATGGTGGGGTTTCAGTGGGATCATTGCTATCTCGATATAATGAATCTTTTGCAAGTGTTATTTGTGGGACTTCTCCCTCCTCAAGTAGGTTAGTGGTTTAATTTTTTGCTACTCCTTCTATCACTTTGCTACTTACTTCATCCCCTCCTATTGTGTTTTTGGGTGAGGAGGTCCATAGAAATATGGAGTTCTTTCTTAGAAGGGGATTATTTTCAGGTTTGTAAGATTATGGCTTCATATTAATGATTTAAATTCTTGGATTTTTATGACTTGTGTCCTATTATGGAGGGAAAAACTAAGAGATGCCCCTATGATAAGGCTTTATTCATGGTTTTTTTCAAGTTCATTAATGATCATGATTATTTTATCAACTCTTTCTCTTGGATTTGGGGAGAGAATTCTCTTCTCCTCAACCCTTGGGTGGCCTCATTTAATCCTTTCTCTAAGTATTTTTACTAGATTCTAGTTTGAATCCACCTCCTTGCTTCATTTTTGGTGTGTCTTTTTATTCATCCATTGGACACTCATTGGTTTATTTTATTAAGGTTGATAATGCTATTGTTATGTTCTCCCATACCACTTATTCTCATATTCCTATGGAGTTGAACTTGTACTCATCTCTCTCAAATAAGCTAGTTTTATAGGTTGGGGACAATTAATGGTGCCAAAAATTGGATATTAAGGCATAGTATTTTGATGTCAAAGATGTTTTTCTACTATTGAATTGGTTGTGGCAAGTCCTCATAGGAAATTTCCTTGCTCCTCCTCATGGTGAAAAAATGTTAATCATGATCTCACAAAGTTGTGTTTTGAGCTACATACAAATTTAGAGGTCCCTATTCCTCATGTTGTTGTTGCATTGGTGTTTCTTGGTTCTCTTACTCCTCTAGCTACTCCCATTTTTGCAGATTTTTCTATGGGTATGCCTCATATGTTTGAAGCTTTGGTCCTTGATCCTCCTAGTCTAGTGATTGTTCCATAGTCAGTCCTTGCAAATTCATTGGGTCGGCCTCCTATGACTCACTCATCTTCTCCTATTTTCTTGTAATCTCTAAATCATCAACTCTCGCATGACTTGTCCCTTCTTGTTGTAATATATTTGGGGTCTCCTCCCCCTCTCCCTTCTTTGGTGACGAGGATAATGAGTTTTCTTGGACTAGTGTTCAATTTAGGAAGAAATGTCTTCCTAAGCATGTTTAAAAATATAGGGGTGATCCAAAAATACTGGTTTACAATTTTTGGGCAAACTGGACACCAAACTAATTTTTCTTAACTAAATCTTCACTTTTAGGCTCCTATAGCGGCTAAACCGTGAGGAATTTGGAGACGATGAAAACTAGTGATTTGGGATGTTTTGTCTATAGATTCTAGATATATTTTTTTCAAATTTTTTGGAATCAGATTGCACTTATTTTTCCATCTCCTTCAAAAACTAGTTTTTCTTTTAAAACAACATTTTTAAGGAGCGACGCTCAAGGTATACAACATACCTTTTTTTGTATGAAGGATAAAATTCTATTTTTTTTTAATTTAGATTTGTAACTATGATATCTAGCACTTTCATTTGGTTTTATAGTGTTTTATTGAATATTTTTTTCTTAATCAAGTTTCAAATTCAAACCAATTACAATTCAGACATAGGCGGATAGTATACAACATAAAAAAAATTGTATGTATCAAAATTCAATTTATTTTTTACTGGATCAAGGACATCAATACCTAGCACAAATATATTTTTTAGATTTTTTTTTTATAATTTTCTATTTTTCAACATGTACAAAATACAAAGCTTGATTTTTTTGTGAAAAACCTATGTTTAATCAAACTAAAAAAACAAATAAATAATAAAACCAAAACATATTAAAATTATATTCGTTGGATAGCTAGTTCTGAGGAGTACCATCATATAGTTGGGTTTGTGAAGTCTCCTCCATTTTCATCCTCAACTCGGACTTTGAAGAGAAAAATTCTCGATATTTTTGGTGCCAAGAGGCGAGAATGGAGGAAAAGGGGGGTTCGCTCAAACCAGGGTTCATTCAAACCCCCTTTTCACAAGCTTTTTTTTTTTTTTGGAAAATGTGATATTCGACATTAAATGGGTTTGATTGAAGGGGGGTTCTATCAAACCCCATTTAGGTTCGCTCGAACCAGAAGTTCATTCGAAACAAAAAAATAAAAAAAAATTGTATGGGGTAATTTTTTGCAACTTTTCCTTCCTCACTCGAATTGTAAACCACTTTTCTAGGTTCACCCATAGTGTCATGCTTAGTTGTGTGCATTTTTATATGTCTAATGCTATTTTATAGTTGTGTTGTTCATTGGCTATTGGTTGCTAGCAACTTTATTTTACTTTTTATTTTATTAAGAATCCTTGTGGATTTTGAGAATTGGAGTCAAACGAGATGTATTGATAACTCTATAATGGTTGGTACCCTATTCTAAAGATTCTAAACTTAGAATTTTTCATGTGTTGTTAGTGGCCTATTTGTGGCCAGTTTTATTCTATCCTTGACAATTTCTAAAGGTTTTATCACCTTGATTTTTCGCTTATCTATTAATAAACATTGATAGTTTTAAAATTGTTTAAAGATGATTATAAAAGCAATGTCAATCTAGCCCTATACAAAAAATGGTTGGAAGTTTAATATATTTGACTTCATCTACAACTAGTATAACGAATGTAGTGAGTTTAATTTAAAAGTTTATGGAGACTCCAAAGGAGACAAATTTGGTAGCAACTAAAATAATCCTAAGGTATGTCAATGGAACCAAGACATATGGAATTTTGTATAGTACAAAAAATGATTTTAAGCTAGTTAGCTCTGCAAATAGTGGTTGGGAAAGAAGTGTAGATGATAGAAAGAGCATATTAGGGTGTGTATTTCACTTAGGTTCAAGAGTCATCTTATGGGCTTCCAAGAAAAAAACTATTGTTTCTCTTTCCATAGTTGAAGTTGATTATGTAGCAATAATAGTGCAACATGTTAGACCATTTAAATGAGAATAATATTAAGAGACTTAAGGCATGAACAAGTGGTGCAACTAAAGTATTTTGTGACAACTCTGCAATAGAATTATCTAAAAAATAATTTTCTTATAAAAGAAGCGAACACATTGACACAAGGTATTATTTCATAAGGGGAAACAATAAATGATGGACATATTAATTTGGAACAATATACAAATATCTTCACAAAGCCATTGGAAAAATAAATTTTTATGCATCAAAAAGACAATTTAGGCATCTTGGATGTTAAAAATTTTAATTAATGAGGAGTGTTGGAATTAATCTCAACCCCTGCATTTATTATAGCTCCATATTATATTCATTCTAATCATTGCCAACATATCATCTCTAATCATTCAATTGTGTCAATTTTCATTTTTGTAACTCAATCCATCTTAGTAATCCCTTAACTTTCTATGAGATATAGGACATATTTAAATGGGCATCCATATTATAATCTTCTTGGTAAGATTTTACCATGTAATGAATTTAATGTAATTAATTGGTTTTTTTTTCCTTATTTTTTGACATATAAGTTGAACTCTATTGTATTTTAGTAGTGCTAATGTTTATACTTTGTAAAATAGAGAGCATATTAATTTTTTGTAGAAAAAAATCTTTATGTAAACAATTTTATGTGTATGAAAAAGGAGCATACTTTTTTGGAGTGACAAATTGAAGTAGCAACCAAGAATAGACTCCTGCTTATCCCAACCTTCCTACTCCTCTATGATTTTGAACTCTCTCCTCTCATGTACCTCCTACTCCCACACGATTTTGAACTAGGTTCTACTACCTGTTGATTCTTCCCTAAGCTATGATTTGGCCATAATTATCTGTTGAAGATTTTCCTTGGGATGTGTTGGTTGTGTTGTCTCTAGTGATGGAGGATTCCACCCCTTGATCTCTTTCTCTAGGTAATTTATGGTCTTCCCTGGCTTGCAATTTATGCATGGTTCTGTGGCTAAGGGTTCTCCATCATTTGTTCCAATTGTGTAGTCAAGAAGGGTGAGGATGGGCTTTGTACACCCTTTTGTGTATAATATTGTTTCTCTAGTGATTTCTCTCAGACAAGAAGTCTCATATTGTATTTATTTTTTCTCCAAGATGAACCTTAACTACAAATTCTACCATTTGTGGCCTTCTCTCTCAGATCCACACCTTTGGATCTTGAAGCATTAGACACCCTTAGTGGAGGGTAAGATTGAGATTTACCATTTTTCTAGAGTTATTTTTTTGTTTTCTTTAATTCTTTTGAGGATAGATAGGTTTCCTTAGATCATGGTTTCTCATAATGAGATTCTTAGCCTATGTCAATGAGGCATTGGGTTTGTTCCTTCAACCCCTTGAAGGAACCATTGATGTTATCCCTCTTTCGGTGAGATTTCCTTATCTTCCCTTATAGTTTCAATTCCTGTCTACTTTTGAAGGAAGTTGTAATGCTCTTAGTAGCTATTTAAAAATCAACATTTCTTCCAAGAACTTTACTCACACCTATTACAGTCAGATTTTGGTGGAGGATGATTTGACTTGGGAATTACTAGGTGAGGTTATGCTTCAGATTAATGGAAAATCCTAGTCCCAATTTGTGGATTATGAAGGAATTCCATTTCATTATAGATATTTTTTTTCTATAGGAAACTTGGCTTGTGGTTTTCCTTGTGGCTCTTCTCTTGTGTCTTCCTCTAGTTGGTAGAAGAATTCTCTCCCAGACCATCTACCCATGTACCCTGATGACGTTTCTTCTATTGATAGTGAAGATTCTAGTCCTCCTTCTGCTTCTAGAGAATAATGAGTAATCCAAAGAAAGATAAAAAACTATTTTAAAAATAAAATTATAATACTATTATGGAGAAAAAAAATAACTTATGAATCTATATATTCATGCATCTTTTTGAATAAGTAAGTGAAATGTACCATGAGTTTACACTCATGAATATTTTTGGAAATATAAGACTACAATTTTGTCTAAAATTTTGAACTAATGTGTTTCTATATGTACTTTATTAATAGTTTCACCAAATTCTCACATTCTAAACACCTCATCATATACTTCTTAGATGATTATCACATGTAATTTTCTAGTAGTATACCTAAATCTATACTTTCTTTTGCACTTGTTTGACCCTCGTAATAAGGAATTTTTATAAATTTTCCCCAACGCCCTATGAGGTTTAAATATTTTCCATTTTAACTTTTCATATTTTTCCTTTATGAAATTTTAATGAGGGAAGATCAATTTTACATATTTTAATTCATGTTATCTCCATTTCAAGTCAATACTTTTACTATAGATTATAATTCCCTTAAAATTATCTTTTAATTTTCTAGGTAGTTCTTGTATTTACCTAGATATTATTCTCTCTCTATTAGCAATAATCCTAAATTCATTCACTCCTTTCGGATTGTACTCATCCAACAAATACTTGAAAGTAATTTTAGTAGGTTTCTCCAACAAACACTACAATTTTGGTTAATTTTCACACTCTAGACATTATATCGATCTCCCAATAAAAGAAAAAAATGTTTCTCCTTCCTTACTACTATTAAATATTATTTTCATGTATTAATAAACTATAAATATTGTAAGTTTATTCTCCTTTCATTCAATGAACTTTATGTAAATATTCTTCCACCATTCATAATAGAATAAGTACTCATTTTTTCATCATAAAAATATATTTCTATTGAATTTCCAAGGTATTTATAACAAGATGCAAAAAATATCTAAGATAAAGTCTCTTCTATTTTTAACGAGAATCAATATTTTGATAAATTATTGCTTCTCTTATATGTATATATTCTCCTTGATATGGTTTCTTCTATTTCCAAATGAAATTAGTACCCTTAAGTCTTTTCTCAACATTTATCTCTCCCCCCCCCCCTCTCTTTGTATATATATACATATTCTCCTCGAAACAATTTCTTCTATTTTTAAATGAAATTTGTACTCTTAAGCCTTTGTTCAATATTTATCTCTAAATTGATAGAATACCACTTTATGGTACAACATGAATATCCTTGGTAAGTAATTATATACTCTATTTTAGGATTCACACATCTTTTTGGTAATAATATGAGAGAGATATATATTTTCATTTGTTCTCTCGTGCTAAAGGATATTAAGGAATGAATGTGCAATTAATGCTTGAATTTTAACAATGAAACTTGATATTTTATAGTAGAAACCTAATTTTTTCTATACACATAATGTTATGTTGATCTTTATGAGAAAAATAAATTAAACATTGAAACCTTTCCCTTCAAAAAATTTGTGTATTATTTAACCATCTTTGTATTGTGACTTTTACAAATAGACCGGTCTCTTGAGTGATTTTAGAACACTAAAAATATATTTATTAAATTCCACATATCTCTATTATCAATGGGTAGGCAACCTTGTTATCATATTCATACATCTTAATATAGTAGCTTGATAAGGCAATACAATCACTCTTGTAGTCCTAGTAATTAAAAATTGTAGACTCTTAAAAAACTTCTATTAATGATGTGCATTTTGAACCATAATTAAATAATAATAAAAATTATATCCAATATAATAACCCCATTATATTTCATTTTCCCTTTCTTCTTATAAATAAATAATAAAATAATATGATTAATTCATTGGGATAAATTTCTATAAGATATAATAAGAAAGAGTAATCCTTTGAAACTATTTCTTATATTAGATGAATAAACATTAATCTATAAAGAATTAATCTAACACAAATTTCTTATATTTTTCACCCTATATTTATTCTTAGCTAAGTTATGAAACAATTGAATATTGAAAATAAGTTGGAAGTTACTATTTATGGTATCTAATCCTTCAAGAGACTATCAAATATTTCGTAGAAAATTGTACATCTAACTCTCTTTTTTTTATGTAAGGGAGGTTCCTTTTTTCATATTTAGAAAATTAATCCTTACTAAATAGATTAGATTTATGTATAAAAAAAGTGGTCTTAGCAAAATGAATCCTTACTAAATAGATTCGATTTATCTTTAAAAAAAGTGGTCTAGCAAAAGTTTGAAATGCTATAAAATATTTTCTATTACAATTTGAAAACACTTGTGAATATGTTTTAATAATTTAATACAAGGAATTTCAGATATTGAGTCATTATCCCCTACCATTAGTACATGAATAATTCTTAATAATCATGTCTCCCACCATAAAAATCATTGTATACTATTTATAAAATTTAAATAAAGAATAATAAAATAAAAATAATAATAAATTCTATTGATTAAGATAAAAAATTAATAAATGTTATGTTATAATATTAAATATTTTTTCTATTAAATATATTAACAAAATAATAAAGATTGAGGTACAATTATAGTTCCTACCAAAGGTTTTAAGGATGATTATTTTTTATTTACATTTCTAATAATTGATGTCAACATGTATCTCAATGATAATATAGTTAAAAGAATTGAACTTATTAATATAGAAAATAGTTCATAATCTATTTAATAATAAACATAATATTTTCAACATAACTTTAAATTTATCTCTCATTAATATATTTTTAATATAAATATATATGCTAATGATTATTCTAATGTTTTGAGATTTCTCCTTTGTAAACTATTTTGTTAAAAATGAAAACACTTGATGATGGATAATTTTGGGTAATGATGATATCTCAGAGTACTTTAAATTATTATTGATAAATAGCAATGTTTGACAGGTATGTGTCCCCCCCAAAAAAAAAACCACTCTTTTTTAAGATGGGGAGGTGTCTAGGAAACATCCCTTCGCCGTCCCCTGCCGCCTCCATGTTTCTCTGTCATCCCACCGAAGTCTCCTCTTGGAGGGAGATGTTTCCTAGACGTTTCTGCATGGGAGACTCCAAGGAAACTTCTAGGAGACTTCCAGATGTCCCCTCCACCCAAGGAAACTCCAGGGAAACTTTTGGAAGACTCCAAGGAAACTTCTAGGAGACTTCCAAAGGAATTAAGCCATTAGCCTGGAGCCATTTACTATTAGTATTTACTATTTTGTACTCTATTTTTCAAGTTTGAAGTTTGAACATTGATGATACACTAATACTTGAATGTAATTATGATTCATGAATCATGATTATGAAACTCAAATTATGAAACATCTAGTTCTTGTTGCATTTTCCAATGTCCATATTTTCATTTTGATTTTCAATATTCAGTGGTTCACTAATTCAATGAAATAATATATCATTACAATGTATTATTTTGTTTAGACTTTTAAATTTTGTTTTTATGTGTTAACTTTAATTATCCGACCCCGCCACCGTCCCCCCTCCCCGTTCCCGAAACTCCGTGGAACACTAAATAGTTTAATAGAGGCTGACTAATAGAGAAGGCTAAGTATTTCATTGATGCAGGGACAGGATCTCTTGGGGAAGCGATTAAACAAGCAAAAGGTTTTTCTGGCATTGGATAATGCCTGCACCAGTGAATCATCCATTCATATTACGCGCATGTTCCTTCGTCTTGGCTTTAGCAAAGAGAGTCTAGTTCTGGTTACGGCTTGCACTCGTGAAGACCTTTTAGAGGTTATTGGCTACGACATATCTGAGAAATGTTTTCATCTTCCAAATCTCATTGAAGAAGAGGCCATTCAAATATTACTTAATAGAGCCACACCTAATTGTAACTTTACATCTTTACCAAAATGTCATCAACAGATTATCAGATATTGTGCTTCCCTTTGCAAGATAGACACACAATACCAAACAATTCAACAATGAATACAGGTCAAGTAGAGAAGTACAATTACCATCCTCCTTTGATTCAAATGGGAGCAGAATTGGGTGGCAATTCAAACACCTGGATCAACAAACTTTCACAGATGGAGAAAAAATCAGAACAGAATGGTGTAAATGTACGTTCAAAACATCACTTGATATTTTTTAAATTATATCATAATTGTTTAAAACTCTATTTGGTATTGTTCTGTTCTAATCAATCGTTCTAATTTATTTAAATGAAAACAATTGATCTATAATTAGGTGCGCAGCAATTCACTTTCAACAATTCATTATGAACAATTCATCATCATAACAAATTCATTTCAAGAAAAAATCGTCACTAGTAATTCATCACCGTGAAAAATTCACCACTAGAAATTTTTCACGACGATGAATTATTGAAAATAAATTGTTGATGTGAATTACTGACTGAATTTTGCTAAAACCAGAAGCTACACCATATATCTCAGAGCGGCGTCACTCTTTTATTCTATTCACCCGAAATGATAATAACTCGCACATGAAGAATCAAAATGGATAGAACTAAAAACCTACAACTAAAAAATTAGATAACATTGAAAAACTATAACAGCACTGCTCTGTTATATTCTTATGGTTCCCGTATATTCCTCAACATATTTCATGTTTCTTTCTGTTTAAACTTGATAATACATTCTTAGAATCTATCTTTTTTGTTTGAATATGTGTCCACTATGCAGATTCGAAAGATCTCTGCAACCATATACCGCGCATTTGGCAAATTGTAAAGTGAGTTCATCATTATATAAATAAACTATATAATTATAGAAAATTATGCTTCTATATAACAACTCAAATCGATTCGTTTCGCAGGAGGATTCTATATTGATTTAACTGTTAGCGACAGTATTAGGAATTTTCTTCGCACTCCAGAGTGCAGAGGTAATTCTCGTTATGCTTTGTTTTGTTAATTACTACAAGTATCTGAGAGTATAAATAACAGGAGTAAGAAAAGAGCTACCAGGAATGAAACTCGCGTGAATGAATACACAATTAACTGATTTGATCCGGTATTTTGCCCTGCAGTTACACAAGGTGATACTATAACTGAAACTCTTCTAGCGTTGCGCTGAAATAATAATAAACTTGGCTTAGTTCAGTCATAACTAAAAACTAGATCAGTAAATGCATATGAATGCACTAATCTATGTATTGTTGTGATGTTGTAAAGTTATTGGCTAGAAGCAAGTAGGAAGTCATATAAATACTGGTAGCAGCTGTGCAAAGGTAGCAGAAATATGTACAGGCTATAACAACATTAATATTCTGCTTCTATTTTGAACTCGTTTTATATTAAATACCATGCTCGCAGATTGAATGTCCTATCTCATGTAGACTTTTTAAAAATATAAATAAATATTGGGAAAAGTTTAGTTGAATTTTTTTTTATTTAATATTAAATTTTAGATTTAGATTTGTTTTAAAATATTTTAAATAAAAATTTATTTTATTAATTTTGTAATAATAAAAAATGTTTAAAATGTATTGAAATTTTGTTCAATCCTAGTCCTCATAGCAGCTTATCTACGGGTGTAAGTCAAGCGAACCTCGTTAGCAGAACCTATCCAAATGAAGTAGAACCGGCTAGGAATTAAGATTATAAAATTTTATAGGATTCTTTTTATTAATAATTTCATATTAAAACTTTAGTGATTTTTTCTATAATTACGTGGAAGGCATGTTCTATTTGAGAATAGCCAATTGAGTTTGTCCATCCATGGTGCACATCAGAATTTGATGATCTATTTGACCGTTTTTGGCATTTTAGACCGTATAAGTTGACTTGCTATATTTTTAAATAACCGTATATATGACACTTTAAATTATTATTAAACCGTAAAAAAATATTATAAGTATATATATAATAATATCATATATGATATTTATTATAAAAATATAAATTAGTTTAGAATCTTTTTAAAGATGGAATATAATTCTTTCTAATTTTTAAAATATTTTTAACAATAAATTTAAGATTATGAGATTTTTACTAATAGCTAAGACTGATTTATATTAATATATGGTTTATAATATTTATTATAAAAATATATATTAGCTTAAAATATTTTCAAAATAGAATATAATTGTTTTTTAACTTGTAGAATATTTTTAACAAGATTTTTTTAATATGAATTTAGAAACTTTTTGTTAATTGTAAAAGTAAATTTAAGATTTTTAGATTTATTACTAATTATGACCACTTTCTAATTTTAGATTATTTTATTAATATATATAAGATATCCATATGACTAATGACATAAGAATTTTCATTTTTTTTTCAAAATACAACATTTGTGTTTTACGTGATTGGGAGCTTTCAATTTTTTGTAGATTTAACTTTGGAGAAACATCACCCACTCATTTTCAACTTGTCCATATCTTTTGTCAAAATCTCCACATTGTAGCATCAAAATTCTTAGTTTAGGATTGTTAATGTTTTGTTACTCCATGAACTTTGCACACTATTTGCATTGTCTTTGTTGTCCCTCTCCTTGGAATGTATCTTTGGACTATATTTTTTATCTATAGATGTATTTAAACATGTTGAGTTAATATAATAATGTTTAATTTATTGTGTTGAACAAGTTTGTTCTTTTCCTATATTTTCTTGTTTAATCACTTCTTTCTTGAGTCAATCTATCAAATGGTTTGTAAGTTGTTGTTTGAGCATCCACTTGTGCATGCATGAGTCATGATTCACCATAACCTGTTTTAGATGTTGCATGCTTGTAAAATATATGAAATATGGAAGAATGCAAAGTCAAGAAGAGCTCTTGACCTTTGATAACATTTTTTTTTGTTTATTTTTTATGTAACGCTTCATTATTTTTTGCATTTTAATTTTTTAAAAAATAAAAAATAGTTCATCTCTTTGGAGAAGTTATTTTTTGTGTTTAAAATTAAAAAAAAATTATATATTGAAGGTTTATATCAGATTATTATATTTTTTATTATTTATTGTTATTTTAAAGAATTATGATTCCTATAAGAAAATACTTAGTTAACTGATATGATACATAATAATATATTTTTAAAAATAACCTTGGATTACTTTAAAATTAGATTTTTTTATATTTTTTCATATTTAATATTACTATTAATAAAACCACTAAAAATGTTTTAATATAAAAAAAAAAATTATAATTAAATTTTTTTGACAATTTATATTTTTGATAAAACGTCAAATGAAGGGCACTTAAATGATCAAACTATCACAAAATTTTATATGACAGGTAGGGGTGACCGTCAAATTCCAAGCCTGGTGCACGCTACTCGAGAGGAGATGCAATACGGATCTTTCATCCATAGTCGTTGATATGTTCATCTCCTTGATTTTAGTTTCTAATTAGATAGGATCTTGTGACATGAAAATAGGAAAGCATTTATTTAACAGTCAATTGTACCTATAATATAATATAATAAAAATATAATATAATATAATATAATAAAAATATAATATAATATAATATAATAATAATATAATATACATAATATAATAATAATACATATATAATAAAATTAATATAATATAACATAATAACATTAGTATAATAATAAAACAATAATTTAATAATTTAATACTATAATTAATCATATTTTATTAATAATATAATATTAAGGATAAATATAATTTACTAAGTATAATATTTAAAAAATCATATAATAAGAGTAATAATATTATAATAATAACAATAATACAATAATACAATATTATGAATAATATCATAATTTAAATATTACTAATATATTATTAATATTAATAGTAATATATTAATAAAGATATAGCACTATAATAATATAATAATATTATAATATTATAAAAATATATAACAATATATAATAATATAATACCTGGCTAAAAGCTTAGGCAGGAACTTGAAAAAGCTGGTTGACTTTAATGTTATCTCTAGGCTCAGACCTTCCTCGGGCAACTTGGTGTGCTCTCATCAACAATTCATTGATGACATTATGCTCATGGGTCAAGCTATGGTGTTTGAAGGTAAATCTATTAAACAACTACTTGACAAGTATGGGAGAGCTTCAGGACAGCTGATCAACAATAAAAAAAGCTTGATATTCTTTTTTAATCTCATCGACATACCAAAATTGCCAGAATTATGGATTGTAAGGTGGAGTCCCTTCCTGCCACCTACCTGGGTCTTCCTTTAAATATGAAACCTCCTGACTCTTTCTGGATATCATTGGTGGATAGATTCAGTAAGAAGCTTGCGGGCTGGAAAGGTGCTCTGCTTAGCCAAGCTGGTAAGCTTCAGCTCCTTAAAGCCTCCCTCCAGAATCTCCCTATCTACGCCCTGAGCCTCTTTAAGATTCCTGCCAAATATGCTGATATAATTGAAAAAATTCAAAAAAGATTTCTTTGGTCGGGTGTTGAGGAAAATAAAAGAATTCCCTTAATCGACTGGAATCTGGTCTATAGACCTAAAAAGAATAGCGGACTTGGGTTAAGAAGAATCAGAACTATTAACAAAATCCTCTTGGCTAAGCAAATTTGGAGAATATTCTCCTCCTCCGGGGAGTGGATAGATATTCTGGCTAGCAAATATTTAGAAAACAATTGCTCTTCCATTATTAAGAAGGACCCACACCTTCTTCCGAGAGGATCTATATGCTGGAACAATTTAATTATTGGAAAAAAGACTATGGAGGAAGGCATTGGTTGGCAAGTGAGAAATGGTAATAGTACCAGATTCTGGGAAGACAGATAGCTTTTTAAGGAACCCTTGATAAAAATCAATCCCTTCAAAGATTGGGCTGAGAATTGCAAGGCTAGGATTGGAACTTATGTTAAAGATTACAGAGTGAATGGTAATTGGGTGGACTTGGGCAGAGTCAGTCAGGTTTTGGTCCCCATTCAGACTACATTGCTAGCTGTTAGACTTAGCTCGGAGCAGTTGGAGGACCGTGCGGTCTGGATTGATGATCCCTCTGGTAAATTTTCTGTGTCTTCTACTTTTGCTAAGCTCACCTCTTCTCTGGATGATCCTCCCTTTTGGTCTAAAGCTTGGTGCAATTATCTGATACCTAAAATTAACATCTTCTTTTGGATCTTGCTCCAAAATAAGTTGCTTACGATTGACAACCTGTGTAAACGTGGATTTTAAATCCCTAATAGATTCTGTCTTTGTAAGATGGATGTTGAATCTGTAAGTCACTTATTCATTCATTGCTCTTTTGCTGCTTCTCTTTGGGAAAATTTTATCAAGCTATGGAACCTTTCTTGGGTTTTCCCAATGTTCATTGAAGATCTCTTTTCTCAATGGAAAGCCCCGACAAGGAATCCTTACTTAGATCTTTTTGGGATTTATCCTTCCCTCATATTGCTTGGGGCCTCTAGAAAGAATGCAACAACAGAATTTTTAGGGGCAAAGAAGCCTCTGTGGATTATGTCTTTGATAAAATTGTTAGATCTCTGAAGGAAAACTTCAGTGCCATGGCCCAAAAGGACGAGAAGACCTTGAATGCGGAGTATTCGAACTATGATCTTTGTGTTGCTAAGGAATGGAAAATAAATCCTAATTTGTCTAGCTCTACTATGAAGGCCAAAAAGGACAGAGAGGGAGTTTGCTGGACTTTTCGCCTAACGGGTGGATCAAAGCTAACTTTGATGGTGCGACTAAAGGCAATCCAGGGGCGGTGAGCTGTGGAGGAGTTATAAGGGAGTCCAATGGAAACTCCATAGGTGTGGTTGCCTCTCCTCTTGGCTCTCACACTAATCACCTGGCGGAGGCGGTTGACACTTACCATATCATAAATTTAGCCCAAAGTCTTAACATTAAAAATTTATGGCTTGAAGGAGACTCCAAAAACATAATTGACTGCCTCCATGGCAAGTCTCCACCCTCGTGGACCATCAACTTGTGGATTGATGCAGCTAAATTGAAATTGGCCAAGTTTTAAAAATTTAAAATATCACACGCCTATAGAGAAGCCAATGCTGTTGCGGACTTTTTTGCTAATGAAGGAGTTAAGAGCAAAGAAGTGTGTACCTGGCTAAATAATAGCGATCTAAATATTAATGTTTGTGCCCTATTAAATTATGATAAATCACATGGTAAGGCGACATGTTATCCCTTTAATGAGGACAGGTTGGATCTCTCACATCACAATCATTAGATTGTATGGGACCGAGCCCAGTGGAGTAATTTGCAAGTTAACTCTGCATGCTTTGTGGGTTCTAAGATTTGGCGGGGCCAATTTTAGAAAGGCTTGTGTTTGGATTTTCCTCACTGTGTCGGCCGATATGGGAGGAGACAGAAAGTGAACTCAGCCGGACAGCTATGAAACCCACATGAAAAATGCTAAAGTTTGGAGCAAGATTAAAAGTGGATGACTTATTCCTTTCCTGGAGAAGCTTCATGGTTATGATCAGGAGGCTATGAATCTCTTTGCCAAAAATTGGCATGATGGTTACTTGACCCTGTTTGGCAGGAATGTGGAGCTCAATGAAAGTCTTATTGCCAAAGTTACGGGATTACCCACTGATGGGAAGAAGGTTTTTAGGGACAGGGCTTACTCTGATGAAGCTATTATCATATTCCCTAGAAAGGACAAGGAAAAGCAAAGCCTGGTCAAAATTGCTAACAGTTACTTTGATGTTGACTCCATAAAATCTATATGGAGAAAGGTTCTTCGGGCCATTATGGAGTATATCACTGTGGACGGGTGTTTTACTAAATTTTATGGTTACCACTTCGCTCTCCTCAACCATTTTTGTCACAAGGTAAGGGTCTCTATCCCCTATTATCTCTTCTGCTCTTTGAAGAAAAGTTTGAAGGACAATAAAAAAAACCCCAAAAGATTTCCTATTCTTCGTACTGGGTTAATTAGGCTTATTGTTGAACATTTGCATGTGTCAGCCCCTGCTACTTTGGAAATCGACCCTGATGATGAGAGTGATGATACTGAGCCTAGTGGCTCAGAGTATTTGCCTAACCCTAGCCAGGGTAGAAAAGCCCCTAGTTTGTATGCTGGCCCTTACAGGGATTCGGGTAAAATCTGTGTTGAGCCTGAGCCTGACTATCCTCCTCCTAAGATTAGCTCTACTGGCAAGACTACCCAGGCTAAAAACCTTGTTTCTTACACTGAAGATTGCTCTGATTTGAAGGAAGCTGATACCAACAACTCTGAGCATTGTGCTGACCCTTTACCGGACATACACATCGTTGATAATTCCCCTGTTAACACTAGAAAAGAGCCCTCACTTGATTATCTCTACCTTGCTAAAACCAATTCTGAGTCCCATTCTAAACTCCTGGATTGAACCTTCTCTGAAATCAATGAGCTTAAAATTAAAAACTGGGCCCTGCAAAGTAAGATTGAGGAAATGAGTGCTAAGATTGCTAAAATGGGTAAGAAAGAAGCGGCGCATAGTAACAGGAACATTGATACCGATGCTGAGAACTTAAGGAATACCATCAGAACTATTGTGGAACAAAACAACCATATAGCAAGACATAACGCTATAATTATTAATGTGATGACTAAAAAGCTTGACAAAGCCTAGCAGGGATCTCTGGTGGTTGACCTGGAAGATACAAAAGATAAAAGCCAAGACACGGATGGTGGCATTTCCAGAAGAACCCGTGCCAACTTGAAGCGCAAGGCCCCCCTAACTCTGAAAATGGTTCAAACCTTTAAAAAGGGGGTTAAAGATATGCAAGAAATGGAGGCGGAGACAAAGACTATCCTTAGGTCTCTGAAGTAATGGCTAGGGCTTTCTGTGTTTTTTCTCTGCTGTCCCTTCTTTCTTGACCCTTCTGGTCCCTTTTACTTGTTTGCTGCTGGTTTTTTCTCGGGCAATTGTTCTTTTTGGTGGAACTTTGGTGTCCTCTTCACTATTTTGTAAACTTTGTGGTTTCGGGTCCCTGTAAAACCTATTTTACCCTTTTATCAAAAATAATATATAATACCTAATCCAATCATTTATTAATATAATAGTAATGTAACATAGTGCAAAGTTAATATTTTAATAAAATAATAATAAAATATATAATAAAAACTAAATTAATAGTAATAATATAATATTATAAAAATAGTAATAAAAATATTATAATAATATATCAACAAAATCATTTCTTAAATGACCAACGGATTTGATCTTATGTATTGCACAAATGTATGCAAAAAAATTAAATTATTTTCCCCCTAATTAACCTTCATACCTCTTCAGCGTACCCATTGCACACCAAGGTTCAATTGCTAGTAATAAAGTCTATTGTAAATGAAGTTGAAAATAACATTTTTAATGTGTGTGAATGTTCATATATAAGATGATAAGGAAAATAATTTAGAAAATTAAGTCACTATTCTAGAAATTATTGTATATGGTTATGTGACATATGATATATATATTTATGATTTTTACAATCTTTCATAATTTATTTTTAAAATATTATTATTTAAAAAATAAATTATAATATTTCTTGTAGTAAGTTTTTTTTAATATTAGTTATAACAATTTTTTAAAATATAATAGATTATAAAAAATGGTGGAGGTAGTCATATTTTGAATTCTTTTTTACTAAAATATCAAAAAACAAAAAGCAAAATGATTTTTTTTATAATTTAAAAAGATTATTTAAAAAAATATTATATTTTAAAATTATATATTTTTAGACTGTAGAAATGGGGTAGCACCTCCTACAAACTGCAGTACAAATATTTTTGGAGACAAGGAGAGACTAAATCTATGTCATTTCTTATCTACAATATGATTTTTTAACCAATCAAACCAAGACCCCCACCCTAAATATTATACTAGCAATTGCACTAGAGGAGGTGCAATGGTTACACCGATTATATTTTGTATAGTTTATGTTTGAGATGAAATCTATAATTTGTAGGTATGTTAGATGTTACAATTAAGGTGTAACATAGATATGTGTTTGAAATTACCATTCAAATTATTTTATGATAGATGTTGTTTATTATCCTTTGTAGAATTTACATGGTTTCCTATCTATTATGATATGAATTGGTGAATTGTGATAATAATTGATATGAAAATTCATTTCAGAGATATATAATTTGTCTATTTCATCTCCACACATGTATTACAAACTATCTTACATATGACATTTGTGCATCCTTAACACATTAAGTTCAAAATGCAAAAGAGATAAATTTAATAATCTTTTTAATTTAATAGGGATTAAATTAGACTTCATTTGTGACTTGAATAAAAATGCATAAAATTAGTATACTCAAAACAGTCAACGTGGATGGAATGGGATTGTTGATTGCTTGGCTAAATGGGCTTTTGATCATATTCATGATTGGAATTTAGTGGATCGGGGTCAACTACCCCCTGATTTGTCTCATCAATTGGATCACTTGGTTGAACTTGATAGGGTCATTTAATGCCCTTGCTTTGTAATGTTTCATTGATTTAATAAAAAAATTACCCCTCCTTGATGTTAAAACAATCAATGAACAGTTTGGACCTAAAAAAAAGGTTTGGCCTATGGTCTAAGTAACAACAGCTAGGTTTGACAACAAATGTTGAATGATGTAATCTCAAATATAGTGTAACTTGTAGCTCTTAACTTGAGATACTAATTCCTTAAACCTGTATTAAATTCTACTTCAAACATAAGAGAAATCTCAGAAGATAATTGAACTCATTACTTCTGAGTTGAAATGGTTTTAATGTAACTTATAGAGATCTTTAATGAAATATATCATGGAAAGGGGAAAAATTCCTCTGTAATACAATTCTTGTGCATTTCCTTGTCAAAATTTTACATGACGACTCTATTTTCACATGCTTTCCACTTGTTTATTATTTACATTTGGTCTCTTGCCCACCAAATGGATATGACTATGGAAAGATTATATGTTACAGTGTTACTCTTCATTTTATATTGTAGATCAATAAAATTATGGCATGGCATTAGAGCATATGGCATGCAGAAAGACATCAGCCCACCTTACTTGGTAAATAAACATTCAGGAATGATCAATATTGCCAATGAAGTAATTCACCTACTCCTTTTAACATTTATCCAACAGTTTGATTAATTCAAACAAATATTTAGCCAATAGGCTATTTATGTGGGGGAACCCCACCAACATTTCCAGCAGTCTGACACCGGCGGGAAGCCCACAAACTTTACGGTGGAAAAAAGACAACGTGTTTTCCTAAGATACTAAATTGTCTGACACTATTGTTACATCATTGTACGCTGAAAATTCCAAATGGGAACGGATAAGGAAGGATAGGCAGTAATCTACAAACCTAGACTTCCACCTTTGCTAAATATTCTAGAAAGTCACGTGAAGCGAAAGTTCATACTCTTTAGTCTTTTCCATAATTTACTTCCACTTGTGCTAATCATTTATATAATAAAAATAATAATAATTTATATAATCAATAAAATAAATATAATAAATAATAATTTATATAATCAATAAAATAAATAATAATTTATATAATAAATAAAATAAAAAAGATTCTTTAAATAAAATAATATAATAAATTTTAAATAAAAATAAATTTTGTTCTATGTTATAAAATCCAAGCAATAAACAAATAGAAAAATGAAAAACTAAAGTTGTATAGGAAGTGTTGTGTTTGGAATGAATTGGAGAGGAGGGTAAATAAGTAGAGAGGGAAGGATAGAGAAGGAGAGAGAGAGGAGGGAAAAGAAGTCGAGAGGGAAGGATAGAGAAAGAGAGAGAGAGGAGGGTAAAGGGATGGAGGGAGGTAGAGAGTGATAAGTGAGATAGAGATAGGGAGGGAGAGAGAGGTGGGATAGAAAGAAGTAGAAAAGGAAAGAGAGAGCCAAAGAGAGAGAGAGAGAGAGGGAGGGAAGGAGGGAGAGGTAGAGAGGGATAGGGGAGATATAAAGAATTAGAGGGGAAGGAGAGAGAGGTAGAGAGGAATAAGTGAGAGAGGGAGAGAAGTAGAGAGGGAAGGAGAGAGTGAGAGATAAATAGGTGGGATGGAGCGAGGGAAAAGTAGAGAGGGATATGTGATATAGAGAGAAATAGAGAGGGAAGGAGAGAGAAAGAGGGAGGTAGGGAGGGAGAGGTAGAGAGGGATAGGTGAGATAGAGAAAGAGAGAGGAGGGTAAAGAAGTAGAGAGGGAAGGATAGATAAAGAGAGAGAGAGAGGAGGGAAAAGAAGTAGAGAGGGAAGGATAGAGAAAGAGAGAGAGGAGGGAAAAGAAGTAGAGAGGGAAGGATAGAGAAAGAGAGAGAGGAGGGTAAAGGGATGATGGGAGGTAGAGAGGGATAAGTGAGATAGAGATAGGGAGGGAGAGAGAGGTGGAATAGAAGGAAGTAGAGAAGGAAAGAGAGAGCTAGAGAGTGAGAGAGAGAGGGAGGGAGGGAGAGGTAGAGAGGGATAGGGGAGATATAGAGAATTAGAGGGGGAAGGAGAGAGAGGTAGAGAGGAATAAGTGAGAAAGTGAGAGAAGTAGAGAGGGAAGGAGAGAGTGAGAGAGAAATAGGTGGGATGGAGGGAGGGATAGGTAGAGAGGGATATGTAATATACAAAAAAATAGAGAGGGAAGGAGAGAGAAAGAGGGAGAGAGAAGGGAGGAGGGAGGGATGGAGAGGTAGAGAGGGATAGGTGAGATAGATCACTGCTTTCTTCACGCCATCCACTTCTTTTCACGGCCATAAATAATGTGGGCTCAGCCTATCGGCGTAAGTATTGCACCTTATTGGGGTGCAAGTGCTAGTAATTTGTATTATCAATTCAAGATTCAAAATAATAGCGAAAGGTTTGTGTATGACAATGGATGAGCAAAGGAAGTTCAACTATGGTCACTCATTGCAATCTACAAAGAGTAATTAATAGAGATGTTTGTATTGTAGTGAATATGTTTAGAAGCAATTGCAGGTTGTAATTTTCTTATCCTACTTAATTTCAATGCATGTCCTTTTTTTTTGAAATTCGGAACATGTTTTGTTTGGAAAGGCATCTGCATTGAGGACTTTGGGTTCTAATTTCCTTACATAAAACAAGATTTCATTTTGTGTAACAGGCATTGAATTACTGAAATGTATCAGCCATTAATTTCTATAGAGATGAGGACTACATTGTTGAATCTCAGTGTGCTTGAGATGCTTGTGTTCCCTTCCAATCATCTCAATCCTATGTCCACAGGAAACAACTACAGAAGTCCTATAACAAATATCAGCAATGCAAACAAGAGAAACAAAGGTTTTCTCTATAATTTGGCATCTCTGACTGCATCTAGTTTGGTTAAGAAAATCCCAATTATAGACTAATAGAAAAGTCACGACTTGTAAATGAAGTTGAGAAAAGAGATGAAAAGAATATCGTTGCATTTGACTTCAAAAAATACATGGATACCAAGGCCAGTGCCATCAATGAGGCCCTAGAAAAATGTGTAAGTCTTAGTTACTCTGAGTGTTTACATGAAGCAATGAGATACCCTCTTCTAGCTGGGGGAAACGGGTTATACCCATTTTATGCCTTGCTGCTTTTGAGCTTGTTGGTGGATCTGGTGGCTCACCCATGCCATCTTCTTTTGCAATGGAGATTATTCATACCATATCCCTTATTCATGATGATCTTCCCTGCTTGGACAATAATGATATGAGAAGAGGGAAACACATAAGCCATAAAGTGTTTGGTGAGGATATTGTTGTGTTGGAAGGGGATGCACTATTGTCATTTGTATTTGAGTATGTTGCCTATGCTACCAAAGGGGTTGAGGTAGAAAGGATCTTTAGGGTCATTGTTGACATGAGCAAGGAAAATGGTACATATGGGCTAGTTGTAGGGCAGATTGTGGAAATTATCAGTGCAAGTGTTTCTGGTGTGGGTTTGGATCTCCTTGAGTATATTTATTTACATAAAACAACTGCACTATTGGAGGGATCTGTAATGATTGGTGCAATTCTAGGGGGTGGCTCTGCTGAAGAGATTGAGAAACTAAGGACTTTTACAAAGTGTATAGGTCTTCTTTTTCAAGTGGTTGATGACATTCTTGATATTACTCAGTCATCTCGAGATCTTGGGAAGACTTCTAGCAAGGACCTTCTGGCTGATAAGGTTAATTATCTTAAACTAATAGGGCTAGAAAAGTCCTGAGAATTGGCTGAGGATCTGGTCAGGCAAGCCAAGGAACAACTTTCTATTTTTGAGTGAACAAATCAGCACGTTTGATTTGTTTAGTTGATTACATTGCCTATAGGAATAATTAGGCTATACTATGGAGGGGGCTGATTACAATTTCTGAGTGGCTACTACTACAAAAAATTGGGAGGTTGATAAAAAATGGTGTTTTGTATTTTTATTTGAAAATAAAGTTTTGGGAAAAAGTGAGGAATTTTGAATAGAAAAGTGTAGAAACTATAGACAAATAGATATTAGTGGATTGGTTATTCAATATCAGGGTTATTAGTGTATCTTGAATCTAGTTGGTTTTATTGCAGCAGTACATATACGTACATTCAATCTTAAGGAAGGGGTTCTTCTATATCCTTACATTCACTATAGTTTTTCCATTATGTAATGGCTAGATAAATCAGATAGGATTCTCATTATTGATCTCTGATTCACAAAATTCTCATTCTCAATCTTCTACTTCATTTTACACATTTAGTATATTTTTTCTTGGTGAATAAAAGAGCATTATTACACTAGATTCCTTTGTTTCTCAATGAATTTACAATTGTTTTGTGTGTTGTATTTTATTGAATGTCCATCATAATATTGTAGATTACAAGCCAGTTTAGTGTGTTATCCTCACACCACCAACATAGGAAGTCATTCTGCATTGAAAAAATAAACCATTGAAACCCAATGCCTATGTTGGTCATGGAACATTTTTTACTTTTGTTTTACTCATTCACCATTGCAAGCAGCAAGAAAGAAGTCCAAACATGAACAAATTAGCCTCTATCAAAAAATTTGCTAATGATAGAAAAGGGAATGGATTCAAGTTTGAATTTCTCTGAAATAGGAGTTCAGGATTTAGTTATGAAGATCCTATTTCTCCAAAGGATGCCCAAACAAAAGATGATTTAAGTGTCCCACAGTCCAGTTTCTCAAAAGGAAGCCTTAACTGAAGATCTGGTTAAGATAGCTTCTTTGAAATAGAAAGAGAATGACATCTATTAAGAATCTTCCACCTCCCAATGCATCTGATGTTGTTCATGCAGTGTATAACAATAAATATTTTTTCCTTCTATGCATATAAATCATAACCGAAGCACTCAAATATTCACAACCCTATTCCTGTCATCCAATAAATAAAAAATTCCAGCATGCTCATCATCATGAAGTAACTATTGCATTTTCAAAATGAATTTATTATTTAACCATACATGATGATGGACATAGTACTCCAGAAATTTAATTTTCTATCTCTTCTCGTTCATCATATCTTTCTAGAATTTAGAACAGACAAACAAGACAAGGGAAACCCAGACATGTCTAACAAGAATTCTTTCCCAAATTTAGTTACTACATAATTTACACTATAAGTGAACTTTAGTGACAAACATACATCTTCTTCTGTAACTTTCCTGGGCACAGACCCCACAAAAGTTTTTGCAAAATTCCCAAGATCTCCTGAATCTACAAGATCCAATATAGAAGCAAGAATTGTTTACACATGACTACACCGAAAGTAATTAGAATTCTTAGTACAACTAAAACTCACCAGCATGCGGTCCCATTCACAAATGGAAAAAAGAAAAACTAAGTAATACGTGAGGGACTAAATCCTAGTGATAAAATATGTAATATGGATCAAGAAAGTCAAAATGCAAGCTTATAGCATGGGGAGGTAAGTTCAAATTGCTGAAACATGTTTCTCATCGAATTATTTAATATTGGACGATAATTCCAAATAAACCCAGTACATGCAGTCATACTTCCCAAACCCTGATTTCTTTATGCAAACTTTAGCTGATGGGAGTGTAAGCAAAAAACCGTTTTAAGAAGAGGAAAGATGAGTCTACAAAAAATTTCTCACCCTCTTGATTTCGAGTTGGGCCAAAAATACCTAAAGAGAAGGGAAAATTTCAAGTTTCTGGCAAGATGATACTAAATGGAATATCATTCCATATCAAACAATGAGAGAAATCCAAGTGACTATGTTTGAGTGAATAAGGTATAAACCGTCATAAACAATTCCATCCTATGAGGATGGAGCATGTTGTTCCCTATCTCTTACAAATAAACTCTTGAGGGATGGAAAATAAAACTAAGCTAAAAGACTGAAGAAATAGAAACAAAAAAGAGGACCAAGTGTTTCAATGGAACAACCCAAAGACAAGTTGTATTTCAACACTATCTATGCTCACAGGCAAAGAAGAAAATGTGTCTAGTACCAAATAGGTATAGCCTAAGCTACCTAGATAAAAAATTAAGTCGAGAAACAAAATTATTCTTTTCAATGAACAAGCCTCTGCCAAAGTTGATTCTCTCCAACTTGAAATCAGTGGAAAATATATGCTTCCAAATAAGTATAGCCTGAGCTACCTAGATAAAAAAATTAGGTCGAGCAACAAAATTATTCTTTTCAATGAACAAGCCTCTGCCAAAGTTGATTCTCTCACACATGAAATCGGTCGAAAATATATGCTTCCAAAGACATGAACCATATTTTATTGCTATCAAATCATTTAATTACATGGAAAGATTACAAACTGGAAGGGAAGTGGAAATGCCAAAACTCTACCTTGTGAAGCATAATTCTCTCAACAAATATAGATAAAAGGACATATTACTCAACCTAAAAACTTTGCTCTATTCATTCTCCTTCATTGTCACTTTGTCAGATCTTGTTTTTTTCACACAAAATCATTTTGCTCAGAAGTCTCACGAGCTTATAAACGAGGATTGAGATCTACCTAATGTGGTTGGGTTTAATTAAATAGTATATGCTTGTTGAATGGCATTGATGTTTAATCCCTTCAACCGAACCACTGATTCCACATGTCCTTTTAATGTATTCAATTATGTCAACCTACAAATACACAATCATTTTATTTTATTTTTCCCTAATGACAATTTAATTTCCTGTAATTCAAAGACTCTTGAGTAAGTAATTTTTAATATATACATACAACATAGAAGAAATGAGAGATTTATCTTTCTCGTTTGTTTTATTTTTCCCTAATGACAATATAAATCGTTTTAATTCAGAGACTCTTAAGTAAGTAATTTTTAATATATACATACAATATAGAAGAAATGACAAATTTTTCTTTCTCATTTGTAGGTTTATTTTGCTGAATTTGCTTATGTGATTTCTTTATATTACCAATTTTTGGATCTATAAAACCTAAATTTTGAAAAGAATTCTCAAAGGAATATGAAATAGACTAATCTACAGAAATGACACAGTATCAGATTTTTTTACCAGTAATCTTCACTATATCTTTAATACATGTAATAGTTTGAAAAATAAGTTTATTCACAAAAAATAATTGTATTTTGTTATCTTCTTCTCATTTTTTTTGTGTAATGGGGAAAGGAGTCGGGTTACCTAATGAAGCTGAAAGAATGTTTTACATTAACTTGTTTCTAATGGACTATGTTGTGGCTTTATGCAGTTTTTTCATCTGTCATTGAATATGATTTCATCAGAAACCCATGCCAGTGTCATGAAAGTAATTGAGTCTTGTAAGAATGGAATCTAAGATTATAGTGCATGTGTGGGGTTATGTAATATATTTTTATTCGACCTTCCTTGCCTCGTCAGGTGTCAGTTCAATCCTTCCATTTTAAAACAATTTTTCATATTTGTAATAGTGAGCAATTTAGTGTTTTTAGTATGTTCGTAAATTGTAAAATATGTAAACACTATACTTATTTGTGGACATCTGATTATATTCAAGGACAATACTGCAGAATGTTCTCTAGAAATTATTCTTGTATCACTTTTGCACCCTAACACTTGGATATTATTGGTGAAACACCTCAAAATGCTCAGTAGTGTGCAATTTTGTTGGGCTCTAACATGTCACTAGGAGTCACTATGTTTCTATGCCTTTCCCCTTTCTACTCACAATATGCGGCCCCAGATACAACATCTCTATTATTTCATTTGTATCATTTCCAACATGAAAATCTATTAACAAAAGTTCCATTATAGTTTTTGTTTTTTGTAGCAACATATATTTGTTGGAGCTGAAAACAAATTTTGTTGGACTATGTCAAAGGAGGTAAACAAAATTTTCCAACCTAGGAGTACATTTTCAATGATTGATAACAGAATCAGGTTTCTTCTTTAGACCTTTCCTTAATAAGATCTAGTTAGAACATGACAGATACAAAACAAGCTTAAGGATAATAGAATATAATATATGTGCAAGTTAGTGCTGCCACCCACATAAACAACTAAATTTCATGTTTTGAAGATCCTAATATTGGAGGGTACATCAAGACAGTAATGCATTTCAATTAACTATTTAAAAAGGAAAAATGTAAAGCATCCACCCAAGATCTTCGATTGAGTGAATAATATCCATTAGAGGTAAGAGGGCCTTCAATGCAACATTAATCTAGTATAGGGTGCACAAAGAATAAAATTCTCTCATATTACTCCTGTTTAATGAGACCCGATGACTAAACATTCATTCCATTTTACTTGATGACCTCTAGGTAGGAAATACAACCATTTTATTGGCAGGTAAGAGTATTATTCAATGAAGCTTCAGTCAATCACTATATTCACTATTGTATGAGTGCAGAACAAAAGAAAAATATCATAGATAGCTCTGAGTTTTAAGTAAGCAAAACCAAAAATCACCCACTTTATATCTCAATCTAGGGTTCTCAAATTTGGAAAATAAAATAATAAATGTAAAGAACAACATTTTCATATAAATATCCAGGCCAAGATCATACTGCATTCCAAGAAGAGATTCAAGAAGATTATGAAGGAGAAATTAACCTTGAGATTCCCCAAATGATTAAAGACCCTAACAATATCAAGCAAGACATGCATGTTCTTCTTGAACCCATGCCATCATTAGAACCACATTAACTAGTCCATAATGAAGAAAATAACACTGTAGAACAAGATATATCTGTCAAAACTGAAGATTATATTGAAATTGTGTATTGGAATATCTGTGAAACCTGAATATTATATTGAAGGCGGTGTATTAGCATAAAGAAAATAAAGACAGATTACTACTTAAGGGTTTGGATATAAAACTTATGCACATTGAAAAGGGATAAACTTGCAAAATTTGTAATATCATTTTGCAAATCCAATGTTAAGGAGGAAAGAGTCAGGTGAAGAAGATATAACAACTGAAGGTAGCAATAGAGGCAGTGAATTGAGCTCTCATTGTTACATACTAGTAGTCAGTTTTTCCCATTCAACTGTGGAATTTGTGGATTACTCAAGCTTGTGCTTGCTGCCATGATTGTTCAGACTCTCTCTAACTTAACCTTACAGCTCTGATACCACGTGATGGATTAGCAGAGATAGAAAAAAAACTAAAAAGATTAACACAGAACTGCCATTAACTTAGCTTGCTACTTGAGAGCAAAAATCTATTAAATTTTGATCACTATCGAATACAAAGGATGTCCGTATAAATAGAATATAACCCATGCAAGAAATTAAAACAACATTAACTATCATAAATGGGCCAACAACCAATACGTCCTTACACAGAACAAAACGATTTAAAATTTGTCCTTTTACACTGCACATAAACCAATCAAAAATGTCCTTTACGGCTGATGTGGATTCCACTACCGTTTGCACAGAGGAAGGCAAAAAATCAACAGACGTAGTCAACCACGCAACAGCCGATAGAAAAAGAGAGGTCACGGTGGCCGCGGTACCAAGCAGAAGAGTCATACCACATAACCATAGAGAGGGAGAAGACGGTCATGGGGAGGTGGTAGACACACAGGCAAACAGCGAACAGAACACCACATTACCAAGGCGGTTAAGACATAGGCTGTGGTGGACGCGGTAATGGCGATGATGGAGCAAAAGAGCGAAGAGGGTTAGCGCGATACCGCGCGTGGTTCAACTGAAGACCGCGGGAAGGCGGTAGAGGATGCCAGGCGGTTAACCGCCAAAATGAAGGAAACTGGCGAGTAAGTTGCGGTGGCGAGGTAATAGAAGGAGACCACCAACGAGACACCACAGACAAAGAAAAACATAACGGCGATAAAGTGGTAAACGAAGGAAGAATCTCCCGTGAGACCGCGAGGAGGATAGAGAGTGGCGGAGGTGGCACGGGTGTCTCTGCGGAACCGAGAATAGTAGAAACAGCAGATGTGGGAGCGCAGTAAGTGACGATGGCGGGAGTGGAGTGAATCTCCAACACTCCCCCGTGAATAGAACTTCTGCCCATCATGACGCCAAGTCTGCTCCATTGAAAAATAAATGATTCAGTCCCAAGTGCTTTTGTAAAGATATCTGCTTGCTGCTCCTCTATCCTGCAAAACTCCAAAATGATTTCTCCATTTGTGATCAACTCCCTGATGAAATGAAACCTTGTATCAATGTGTTTGCTGCGTTTGTGAAATATAGGGTTCTTCGACAGAGCTATGGCTAAGTTGTTGTCACAGAAAATTTATGTTGCCTCTGTCTACGCATTCTGGATTTCTTGTAAAACCCTTCTCATCCATACTGCTTGACATGAACCATTGGTGGCTACTACGTACTCTGCTTCAGCTAATGATAAAGTGACAATAGGCTGTTTCTTTGAAGCCCATACAACCACTCCACTTCCAAAATGAAAAACATAGCCAGAGGTGCTCTTTCTGTCATCTACACTTCCAGCACAATCACTGTCTGTATAACCAGTTAATCTAAAATCATTTGATCTGGAATATTGGATTCCAAAATTTCTTGTGCCACTGATATATATTAGAATTCTCTTTCCAGCTTGCCAGTGATTCTCCTTTGGTATTTCCATAAATCTGGAAATCAAGCTGTCTGCATACATAATATCAGGCCTTGTGGTTGTCAAATACATTAAACTTCCAACTAACTATTTGTATAAGGTTGGACTAACTTCTGAACCTTTGTCTTCTCTGATCAATTTCAGTCCAGTCACCATTGGAGTAGGTGTTGACTTACAGTTTGACATATTGAATCTCTTTAACACATCTTTTGCATATTTAGACTGTGAAATAAAAATACCATCTCTGTTCTGTGTTACCTCAATGCCTAAAAAGTACTTCATCATGCCCATATCTGTCATTTCAAATTCTTTCTTCATTTCTATTTTGAAAATTTCAACTGACAGATTCCCTATTAAAATCAAATAATCAACATACAAGCATATGATCAGTATTTTACCTTCATCATTGATTTTGGTATACAAAGCAGGTTCACTGTCACATCTGGTAAATCCATCGCTTGTAAAATAACTGTCAATTCTGCTATACCATGCTCTTGGGGCTTGTTTTAAACCATACAGTGCTTTCTTTAGTTTATAGACTTTGTCTTCTTGTCCTGATATTTCATATCCTGGTGGCTATTCAATGTAAACTTCCTCTTCTAAATATCCATTAAGGAATGCTGACTTCATATCCATCTGGTGAACTAACCACTTGTTTTGTGCTACTAGAGCCAATAACATTCTGACTGTGTCTAGTCTTGCAACTGGTGCAATTGTTTCATTGAAATCTACTCCAGGTTGTTGTGCATAACCTTTCACCACTAATCTTGCTTTGTGCTTCTGCACTTCTCCATCTGCATTTAACTTGGTCTTATAAATCCATTTTACACCAATAACATCTTTGTCTTTTGGGAGACTTTGCAATTCCCAAGTCTGATTGTTTTCTATTGAGTCTATCTCATCATCCATTGTTGTTAACCATTTCTCTTCCTTGATTGCATCTTCATAATGAATTGGATCTTCAACTTGTGAATAAAATGTATAAAGTGTAAATTGCTGAGAATTGTTCTCACCATCATTTTGATTATAAATATCAGACATGCTTCTGATTTTCTGTCTTCTCATACTAGCTAAAGTAGGATTTGATAAATCACTTGAGTCTGCAGAATGTGGACTTGAAGGTCCTGTGCTAGAAATTCTTGCTGTGGAAGGTGTCTGCAAACCTCTTGTTGCTGCTCTAGTATTACTTGCTGGTGTCTATTGTTGACCACTTGCTTGTGGTTGGTTTGGAACTACAGGTACAATAGTTTGAACTGTATTATCATTCTCATCTTGTGGGATATTAACAGTAACATTGATTTTATTTTCTTTGCTTCCATCCCATGCTTCATCTTCAACAAATTGAACATCTCTGCTGATTATTACTTTCTTGGTTGAGGGATTAAACAACTTGTATGCTTTGGATTCTTCACTGTATCCAACAAAAATGCATTTCTCTCCTTTGTTATCTAGTTTTCTTCTCAACTGTTCAGGAATATGTGCATATGAAACACAACCAAAGACTTTCATGTGAGACACACTATGCTTTTTACCAGTCCATGCTTCTTCAGGAATTATGTTCATCACACTTTTAGTAGGGCATCTGTTCATGATGTATGCTGCACAAGATACAACTTTAGCCCAAAATTCATTTGTCAAGTGCTTGGCTTTTAACATACTTCTAGCCATCTCCATTATAGTTTTGTTTTTCCTTTCAGCTACACCGTTCTATTGAGGTGTGTATCTAGTTGTGAATTGTTTGTGTATTCCATGTTCTTTGCAGAAATTTAAAAACTCTCTTGAAATGTATTCACCTCCTCTATCCATTCTCAGAACTTTGATGAAACAACCACTCTGTTTTTCAGCTAAAGATTTAAATTGACAAAAATAACTAAACACATCACTCTTTTGTTTTAGAAAATACACCCATGTCTTCCTTGAATAATCATCTATAAATGTCAGAAAGTAGAAACTACCACCTATTGAAGGTGTCTGCATTGGACCACATAAATCTGAATGAACTATCTCTAATGGGGCTCTTGCTCTAGTGGACTTCCCTACTGGGAAAGACTCTCTATGTTGCTTTCCAAGTATGCAACCCTCACATACACTTTCTGGTTTTTGAATTAGTGGAATTCCCTTTACCATATTCTTCCTATGAAGTAAATTCAAACCGCCAAAATTTAAATGACCAAATCTTAAATGCCAAAGCCAGTTCTCATCCTTAATCTCTGCCTAAAATACAGTTTGAACAACAGTTGAAACTTCTTTTTCTTGTGCAACATTTGTACTCAAAGTTGGCTGAATTCTCAAGGGAAACATTCTATTGTTTGTCATGTGAATTTTTGCAATCAACTAACCACTTGGGTATTTGTCTAAAATAGTGCACAACCCATTTTTGAAAGACACTCTATAACCCTTTTGAATTAACTATCCTACACTCATCAAATTGTGTTTAAGGCCAGGCACAGAGTAAACATTAGAAATATATTTCTGCTCCCCCTGCTTGGTTAGGAAATTTACATTCCCTTTTCCTTTTACTGACACTTTTTTGTCATTTCCTAGGGTAACATCTAACTTGATATTCTCATCTAAACTTGTAAACAGCTCTAAATTTCTTGTCATATGATTACTACAACCTGAATCTAAAAACCAAACTTCTTTTTCACTAGCTTGAGCTACATTGCAGGCTAAAAACATAGTACTTTTATCTGGTCTGTTGTCTTGACTTTCTCTAGAAAAATTTGCATTTTGTCTACCCGTTTCATACTGTTTCTTTCTACACTCATTCATGTAATGGCCAAACTTTTTACAATAATGGCATTGGACCTGAGATTTATCATACCTTTGTCCTTGAGAAAAGTTTTGAGATGAGTTTTGGCTGCTGCCTCTTCCACTTGAACTTGACTGGTTATTTCTTCCACCTTTGTTGAAACCTCTTCCTCTTGATCTAGAATTCATTCTACCTCTGCTTCTTCCTTGGTCAATTGAAGCTTGTGACTTGAATGCATGCTCCAATGACATATTTGCAGTTCTACTGAGTTTGTGCTCATGTGAAATTAGTGAGGCATAAAGCTCATCAACTGAGTACTGTGTGAGATCCTTTGTCTCTTCTATTGTGACTAGAATTATCTCAAATCTTGTGGGTAAGCTTCTCAGAATCTTCTCTATAACTTTGACATCTTCAAGTGTCTATCCATGTGTTCTCATCTGGTTTACCAGTCCCATTACCTACGTAAAATATGAATCTACAGACTCATTTTCTTTCATAAACAGAGTTTCAAACTCTCTTCTTAATATTTGTAACTTTGCAGTCTTGACTTTGTCCATACCTTGATATGTTATCTGTAATATGTCCCATGCTTGCTTAGACCTAGTAGTGGCTAATATTCTGGGAAAGATACTTTCATGCATGCCTTGTAGAATAAAGAAGTGAGCCTTTGAACCCTTCTTATTTTTATCCTTCAACAAGTCTTTCTCTGCTTGTGTCAATGCATTATATGTTGCTGCATCTGCAGGTTCTAGAAACCCATTCTCTACATATTCCCATAAGTCTTGTGAGCAGAATAAAGCTCTCATTGTTACATACCAGTAGTCATAGTTTTTTCCATTCAACTATGGAATTTGTGGATTACTCAAGCTTGTGCTTGCTGCCATGATTATTCAGACTCTCTCTAACTTAACCTTATAGCTCTGATACCACGTGATGGATTAGCAGAGATAGAAAAAAAACTAAAAAGATTAACACAAAACTGCCATTAACTTAGCTTGCTACTTGAGAGCAAAAATCTATTAAATTCTGATCACCATCGAATACAAAAGATGTCCGTATAAATAGAATATAACCCACACAAGAAATTAAAACAACATTAACTGTCATAAACGGGCCAACAACCAATACGTCCTTACACAAAACAAAATGATTTAAAATTCATCCTTTTACACTGCACATAAACCAATCAAAAACGTCCTTTATGGCTGACGTGGATTCCACTACCGTTTGCACAGAGGAAGGCAAAAAATCAACGAACGCAGTCAATAGCGCAACCGTCGACGGAAAAAGAGAGGTCGCGATGACCGCGATACCAAGTAGAAGAGTCATACCGCATAACCGCAGAGAGGGAGAAGACGCTCGTGGGGAGGCGGTAGACACACAAGCAAATAGCGAACAGAACACCGCATTACTGAGGCGGTTAAGACATAGGCTACGGTGGACGTGGTAACAACAACGACGGAGCAAAAGAGCGAAGACGGTCAGCGTGATACCACGCGTGGTTCAACTGAAGACTATGGGAAGGCGGTAGAGGATGCCAGGCGGTTAACCGCCCAAATGAAGGAAACTAGCGGGTAAGCTATGGTGGCGAGGTGACAGAAGGAGAACGCCAATGAGACACCGCAGACAAAGAAAAACATAACGGCGGTAAAGCGGTAAACGAAGGAAGCGTCTCCCGTGAGACCGCGAGGAGGACAGAGAGTGGCGGAGGTGGCACGGGTGTCTCTACGGAACCGAGAACAGTAGAAATTGCAAATGCGGGGGCGTGGTAAGTGACGATGGTGGGAGTGGAGTGAATCTCCAACAGCCCGTGCAAAAATGACCAAAAAAACTAATAAAAAGGCATATACCATCAATCATAAATCAAGGAAAGAGCTTCACTAACCTCTCTCAAGAAGACAACCCTAATGTCGTCTCCTTCTCTGTTAATGCCTAGAACTATCTTCCAATCGTCCTTTATTTTCTTGCATAGGCTAAGCAAGAATAATGCTTATTCAAAAAATTGTCCAAAACATAATGAACAAAATATTTTAAAGAGCACAATGGCAGTGAGGTTACCAAATTGGTGTGCTAACTATAGTTTTCTTTGCATGGATATCCATTGGTGATGTTGTTAACAAGGCCTATGAACTGAAGTTGTGAAGTGCAATCTTGAAATGCAGTTATGAAGTGAAAAATTCCACGGGAATTCTGCAACAAAACTTCGGTGGACAATTTTTGTCAGGCGTGAGACTTTTCAACCTAGAATAAAGAGCCTATTGACTAATTATTCAATAAAGAGATTTTAAAATATATTCTAATTTATTGTGTAAAATAAATTTCTAATTATCTAATATTTAATTTTTAAAAATTACACTTTATGGATATTTGAAAATATTGTATCTAGCATACATATATTAATTAATAATATATATATATATAACATTGAAATTTATCATTATCTAGGTGTCTATTGATTTGAGGAAAAATTCTTACGTCTTAATTAACATTAATTCCAAAAGTAATATATATGATTTCATTGTTTCTTTTCAAAATAAAATAATTCTTAAAACTAACTCTACTTTTGAAAAATATTAAATATATTAAAAATATAATTCTTAATAATAATGCTTATATATGATTTCATTAGCTAGAAAAATATAAAATGTATTAACTCTATTTTTTTTACATAATATAAAAAAAATAAAATTAACACATGTAATACTTTGAAGACCACAAAATATATACTTTTATAAAACTTTAAAAGAAAATAAAAGATTACATCAATTTCATATTACAGTAATATTGGCAATATAGTTAAATTTAAAACATATCATAATAATATGGATTAAAGTGAAAGATAAACTATTTCACAATAACCTTGTCCGCTAAAGAAACTAAAACGTAGAGTTTTCCCAGGCAAAAAATAAAAGGTAATGTTCACTAATAATTTTTTTGAAAAATATTCTACTAACGAATCATTTTTGTTCTCACTATTGCCCAGGATTCCAACAGGCTAAACATATACTGCCCATGCTTGTGCGCACTTTCATAATCATTATTTCCTACCATCCACTGGTAGACATGCATGCAAAATATTCAAGAATATTATTATTATTTGTTTTCTACTATATTGATTGTACCGATTTGTAATGTGGGGCTCAAGGAAAACTGAATAATAATCATTAATAATAATAACTAATCAAAACATAATAAATATTTTTTACAATTTTTATCACAATGAACAAAAGACGAGAGGACACCATATATCATACGACTTATGGAGAAATAAGTGATGCAATGAAAAATACAATACAAAAAATTGAAAGAATTGAATGTTGTAACATCCTGGCAAAATAAAACTGTAGCGGTTGAAATTACAAAAGGAGAAAAGTGATGAATGCATTTTAATTGAATGGATAAATTCGTTTTAATTGAATGGATAAATTTTATCTATGGGGGTGGGATTAAGCTACCTAAAAATATATGAAGCAAACCACCGCAAAAGATGGGTTTAAAAACTAACTCTCATATCACATTGAACGAAAATATATCATTGGCTCATCCTTTGCAGGTGGAGGCACCCCTTCAAGCCTAAATCAAAAGAGGTCAATGAGAGGCATGTAGAGGCCAAGCAAGTGTTTTGGTTGCTTGAAGGCTGAGGAGTGGCGTGTATCTTTGCTAGAGCTAAGCATGGTCGATTCATACCCAAGGAAATTCTAATGAGAGATTGAAGGTCGAGCCCTACATGGGCTTCAATCGATAATCTTTGTTTTCCTGAGCTCTGGGAAAGAGCTTGAAAAATTTAAATCTATAAAGAACACTAACACAATGTATCATAAAAAAATTATTGATTATAAATAAAACTCATTTAAACCATGGCAAGTGACTTTAGCCTGCATCCCCTTCCTTGCTGCCATACCCTATTTCGGCTGCTGCAACAAGTGATCTCCATCCCTTAGAAAAAATCACAACTTATATCAACTCAAGCGATAATAAAATAACTGAAATGAAGAAAAATGGTGTTATATGTTGTGATTGCCTTACTTCATAGGAGCAACATGCAGCTTGAACCAAACACCGCCTTTACATTTCCTTGGCTTGCCAAGCTCTTTAACTTCAGTTTGAGTAATATTTCTGGTAATTGATTGTATTCCAGTGAAATTAGCCGAATTTTGTTTGTGCTTTAAGTGATGTAAAACTGTTCAAGAAAAAAAAACAAAAAATAAAAGGTTTTCTGCCAGCCAGTTGGATTACATAATTTTAGATGCATTAATATTAGATGTTACATATTTTGTCACAATTTTAAAACCAAAAAAACAGAACATAGAGTTGTTGCTCTGTTTTTCAGTCAAGCTAGAAACACCCAAAAAACTCAAATGCGGAAGAATAAGGAGACATGCAACATTCTTCTTTTCATTTAATCAACCGGAAATGACAATACAGAAAACATAAAACTATAAACTCAGAAAATGAAACTCTAACTACAAATTAAAACTTTCTTGTAGCCATCAGAAGCTACTCAACCAGACTAGTACTGGTCAGGAGCTATCAACAGCTCACTGTCAAGAACTACACAAAGCTCGACTTGGAGAAATCACTGCTCTTACAAATAACAAACAACTGTTGTTGTTCATCAACTACTGGGAGCTCACAAAGAATGTTCTTCTCAGAGTCTGTTGCTGCAATCTTCTTCTCTAACTTTTTCTCAACTGAAAGAATAATACTACCTTCATTTAGTTTTTTTCAAAATCAAATATTCCCTCTCAAAAGTTGAAATTACCTACCACAGTAAATGCCAAATTCAAAATCAACTATCTCATTTAATTTTGGAGTTGTCAGGAGGTGCAAGGAGGATCCCCAAAATAGAAAGACTCCTGATGAGTAGGTGAGGGCTGTAGGGGGTTTTGACGGATGAGCAAAAGCTCGGGAAAACAATAAAATCCAACACTTCCCATTTGTCTTGAGTTGAAAAAACAACAAGATCAATCTTGATCCAAATCAACAACACCCAATTTTCCTCTTAGGTGTACAAAACTATCAATGCTCAAAGGCTTGGTGAAAATGTCTGCTAGCTACTGCTCAGACCTGCAAAACTTCATTTTAATTTCACCATTTTCAACCAATTCACGAACGAAATGATACCTGATTTCAATGTGATTTCTTTTTCCATGAAACACAGGATTTTTCATCAAGGCTATCGATGAAACATTGTCACAATAGATCATTGTTCCATCCTCTTGTTCTTCTCTCAAATCCGCCAAGATTCTTCTTAGCCAAATAGTCTGACATGTTGCTACATTTGTTGCTATATACCGAGCTTCAGTTGTTGATAGGGAAACAACAAGTTGCTTCTTGGAAGCCCAGGAGATAGCACCTGAACCCAAATGAAACACATAGCTCAAAGTGCTCTTCCTATCATCCAAACTTCCTACCCAATCACTATCAGTGTATCCAACCAACCCATACTCTTTTTCTGCTATGTACAACATGCCATATCCTTTGGTACAATTCACATATCCTAAGATTCTCTTACCCTCTTGCCAATGGGTGTCTCTTGGAGTCTCCATGAATCTGAAAATCAGACTCACTCCATGCATTATATCTAGCCTAGTTGTTGTTAAATATAGCAAGCTTCCAACCAAGCTTTTATACATGGTCTGATCCACATTGTTGCTGCAATCTTCCTTGCTCAATTTTAGACCTATGGTTGTTGGTGTTGGGCCAGGATTTCTCTCAAGCATTCTAAATTTCTTCAAGATCCCATTTACATATTTTTTTTGAGAGATAAAAAATACAATCATGCATTTGTTTTACTTCTATTCCTGGAAAATAATTAAGAGACCTCAATCTGTCATTTCAAATTTTCTTTTCATGGCCTCTTTAAAATCAACAATGAGGAAATCATCATCCCAAGTAAAAACTAGTTCATCTACATACAAGACAATAATTAAAATGTTACCATATTATTCCTTGATGTAGAGAGTGGGTTCACCATTTCTTTTTCTAAAGTTGTTGTTCATAAAATATGATTTAATCCTACTGTACCATGCCCGTGGAGCTTTCTTCAGCCCATAAAGAGCCTTTTTTAGCCTATACACCTTGTGTTCTTGGCCTAAAACTTCATATCCAAAAGGTTGCTCCACATAAACATTTTATTTCAATACTCCATTAAGGAAGGTAGATTTCACATCCATTTGAAATACCTTCCATTTGTGTTGGGTAGCAATAGTTATGAATACCCACACAGTCTCCATCCTACCAATAGGGGTAAATGTCTCATCATAGTCTCTTGCAAACTGTTGTTTATACCCCTTGACAACTAATATTTCCTTGTGTCGATCTATTCTTCCTTTGGCATTGCTTTTGGTCTTATAGACCCATTTTACTCCAATAGCTTGCTTGTTTGGAGGCAAGTCAATTAGCTCCCATGTATTGTTTCTTTCTAATGCATCTATTTCCTCATCCATGGCTTCACACCATTTTTCCTCCTTCATGGATTCTTCAAAATAAATTGGATCATTGTGAGAAAATAGAGCAAAATTCACACTCTCATCAAATTCCTCAGCATACCTTTCATTTTGGTATATCTCCCTTAGACTGTTGGTCTTTCTTGGCATTAGGGATGTTAGAGAGGGGACTGAAATTTCAGTGTTATTGTTGCTCTACTGAACAGGTTGATTATGGAGCCATCGGGAGCTGTCGGCAGCTCGTCGAAAGCTGTCAGGAGCTCGTTGGGAGTTGTCAAGAGCCAATCCTATGGCTGTTCTATGTCTACTTCCCTTTCTATCTATTCTAATCAAGAGTTGTGAGGAGACGTCGGGAGCCATCAATTTCAACTGGTGCAGGATCTTGTTGATCTTCATTTTCATCTTCTTCATCACTTTGCACTGTGGAGAGCTATTGGGAGTTGTCAAGATCTTTTGTGCCATCCCATGACTGATCATTTAAAAAATCCACATCTCTACTAATGATAATTTTCTTGGTGACCAGGTTGTACAGCCTATAGGCTTTGGACTCTTCACTATAGCCTATAAAATGCACTTTTCACCCTTGTCATCCAATTTTTCTCTTTTCTCTTTAGGCACATGTGCATAAGCCACACATCCAAACACTCTCAAGTGTTCAACCATCCATCTTCATTTTTTCCACGCCTCTTGAGGTATCTTGTCATAGACTGCCTTTGTTGGACTTCTATTAATCAAATGTACAGTTGTTGCTACAACCTCTCCCCAATATTCAGTAGGGAGTCCTTTTGCTTCCATCATACTTCTTTCCATCTCCATGATGGTCTTATTCTTCCTTTCAACCACTCCATTTTTTTTGTGTAGTATAACTGGTTGTAAACTCTTTTTTATGCCATTTTTCCTCCAAAAATTCACAAAAGAATTTGAGGTATACTCTCCTCCTCTATCTAATCTGGAGCCCTATACCTCAAGAGCACTCTTGCTCTTTCCAAGACCTATTCTCTGGTCTTCCTAGGGTATTCCTCTCTACCCTACTCAAGGATCACTCCAAAACCCCTCTTACCAAGTAGGACTCTCCACCAATTTCAAAATCTTCACCATCTCTCCCATTCCACCACTGAGCTTCCTTAGGCTCCACACTAATCCAATGTGTCCTAACCTCTCCAAGCCTTAGGGAAGGGAAACCTAGCTGTTCCCTAGTTGTTTTTTCTTCCTACTGATCCAATTCTTTGGATACTTTTACCTTTTACCCATCGCATTCAAGAGATTCTAGTTCCTAGGCCTTGTAGCCTTTTTGCCCCAATTAGGCCTCCTAGAACCCGTTTCCTTCACTTTTCTCTCAAACTGTCTTAACAACCCCCAAATATTTTTGTATATTCTTTCTAGTGGTACCCTAGGCTTCAATATTTACCATTTGTTTAGTCCTTCTGGCATCCATACATATGACTGTTCTCACACCCCCATATTTTCAAGGGTTTCTAGGGTTTTGGCTCCTTTTTCCAATTTTGTGGGCTTCAATGACCTCTTGAACTCTCCTCCTTGCACACACATGTCTAGAATACATTTTCCCAAACTCTCATGTTCTTTATTGGCACAAAGCAATCCATCCAACAACTTTCTTTACTGCTGTCCTCTGCAAGCCACTAGCCAGAATGCACTTGCACTCGCCTAGTGCTTGATGAATTCATCATCTCCCCTGCAAACCAAGACACTAAACACAATATGTACACTAAAAAAACAGTCCCCTATTTCATTCCAAGTGGCCATGGTAGCATTTCCACAGGAATTCAAGTGGGGATCATTATTTACAAAAACTGGCTTGAACCGGCAGTGAGACCAAGAACATCAAAAACATGCAAAATGACAACTAGTTGAATTAAATGTCTAATCTAATGCTTCACACAGAAATTAAATGACACAAATGAAAGCCTCAAATCATCATACAATTCCTTTCAATCCATCATTGACTGGATGAAGGTTTAAACACAAAAATTCAATGAAATTTGCACTCTTCCAAGTCACAAAAACTCCTTCCAAAACTCCAAATCATACAATAGCTTTCCCATCTGCTCAATTAGGGTTTTTTTGACCTTATATACCTTCCTCCCACGTGCTAGGACCCTTAAGTCAGGCTTAGAACATCATTAATGCCTTTTTTGTATTTTTAAGCTAAATTCCTAAGTCAACATTGTCTGGTTTTACCCAATCTCTACACTAAGACTTTTTCAAACCTCAAAACTCTAAACCAACCTAATTTTTCCATAACACACACACATCAAAAACACTTCTGGGACTTTACAATTAGTCCTTATTACTTTGGTGGTTGGCCAAAACCACCTACAAGCCAAAATTTCCAAGATCTTCCAAAAGACCTTTTAAGGTGCTCCTGTAGCATTCTCCCCCTACAACAAAGAAGTTAAGGAACGTGTGGTGTCAAGAGCTCCTCACTAATTCCATGCTTTTGAAATTCACTCTCTACTATCCAAGTAGCTTTTGACTCTGGTTGATGTCTCCACTTCACTAGGTGCTCCTTGTATGTCTTGTGCCTAGTCTTCTTCACCCTTGAGTCTAAAATCCTGTCCACTTGTGGTCTTATCTGATCAAGTAATTTGAGTGCTTCCACATCCTTGCCAACCTTAACAATATATTGTTCCTCATCCATTTCTGGTCCTTTATACTTCACCAAGTCCTTCACATTGAAGATAGGTGAAATAGACATCTCCTTGGGTAACTCCACCTTGTATGCATTTGACCCATACTTAGCCAATACTTTACATGGCCCTATCCTTTTCATCTGTAGTTTACTTGGTATGCCTTTCTGTAACCTTTCCTTGTTTAAGTATACCATCACCAAATCACCTATTTCAAATTGTAGATCTCTCTTCCCTTCATCTCTTTTAGCCTTCAACTTTTGGTTAGCCTCTATCAATGTCTGCTTTACCTGCTCATGAATCTCTCTCATTGACTGAGCAAAATCATCAGCATGTCCACTAATTCCTTCATAACCTTTCAGTTCTCTAAGCTCAAGTACACCCCTTGGATGTAACCCATAGACTATCTGAAATGGACTCTTACTCGTAGTCCTATTTGTGCTATCATTGTAAGAAAATTCTGCTTGTGGAATCACTTGCTCCCATCCTTGTCCATACTCCTTAGTTAAACATCTCAACAAGTTACCAAGTACCCTATTGATCACCTCTGTCTGTCCATCCGTTTGAGGATGATATGCTAAGCTATGAGACAAGTTGGTTCCTAACCTTTTCCAAAGAGTCTTCCAAAAGTGCCCCATAAACTTCACATCTCTGTCTGCAACTATGCTCCTTGGCAACCCATGTATCCTCACTACTTCGTTGAAGAATAGGCGTGCAATCTGACTTGCATCATGTGTTGTCTTGCATGGGATAAAATGGCTCATCTTGTTGAATCTATCCACTACCACAAACACACTGTCAAAACCAGTTGGTGTCCTAGTTAGCCCTACTATGAAGTCCATGCTTATGCATTCCCATGGTCTGCTTGGGATGGGTAATGGCTAATAAAAACCTACATTTCTTGATGTTCCCTTTGCCTTTTGACATACTCTACATTGTGCAACATATCTTCTTACATCTCTTTGCATTTTAGGCCACGAATAGAACCTCTCCACTAAGTCTAGTGTCTTGTTCAAACCAAAGTGACCACTCAAAATACCATTATGCTTTTCTTGGATTAGATTCTCCCTCATAAAACCTCTAGGAACACATAATTTATTTCCCCTAAACAATAGACCATTCTGCAAAGTGTAATCAGCATATTCACTATGAAAATGGTTCTCAAAATCATAACATACCTTGTAGATCATTAAGAAATCAAAATCTCCTTCATATAGATCCTTGAATCCTTCAACCCCTGTGCTTTGTAGCTGTATCTCTTGGACAGTAAGCAACCTATTGCTAAGAGCATTAGTAACCTTGTTGTTAACCCCCTTCTTATGCTTGATGGTAAAGGTGTATGACTACAAAAATTCCATCCACTTAATGTGCCTCAAACTGAGCTTCTCTTGAGTATTTATGTAGCTTAAGGCCTGATTGTCGGTGTATACCACAAATTACTTGGGAAATAGGTAGTGCCTCCACTTCTTGAGAGCCTGCACCAAAGCATATAGCTCTAAGTCATAGGATGAGTACCTAGACTTTGCTTCATTCAACCTTTCACTAAAGAATTCCACTAGCTTGCCTTCTTGGCTTAGAACAGCCCCAACTGCTATGTTACTTGCATCACATTCCACTATGAATGGTTTGTCAAAGCTTGGTAAAGCTAGGATAGATTGGGTATCTATCTCCCTCTTCAATCTTTCAAATCCTTCATTGGCTTATTTGGTCCACACAAACTTAGTTTTCAGTCCTCCTTTGATGGTGTCAAGAACTGGTGCACAATTTCACTAAACCTTCTCACAAATTTCCTATAGAACTGAGCTAATCCATGGAAACTCCTAACTTTTGTTCCTATCTTGGGAGTAGGCCAACTGAGAATGGCTTCCACCTTGCTCTTGTCCATCTTCAATTTCCCTTGTGATACTAAAAATCCTAAGTAGACTAACTCTTGCCTCATGAACTCACTCTTCTCAAGATTGATGGTGAGCTTCTCCTCTTGAAGTTTCTTCAACACAAGCTCTAGGTGCTTCATATGTTCTTCTTTTATTTTGCTAAAGACGAGGATATCATCTAGGTAGACCACCACAAAAAATCCTATAAAGTCCTTCAAGACCTCATTCATCACCCTCATAAAAGTGCTAGGTGCATTTTTAAGCCCAAATGGCATTACTAACCACTCATATAACCCCTCTGTAGTTTTAAAAGTTCACTTCCATTCATCCCCCTCTTTCATCCTAATCTAATAATAGCCACTTTTCAAATCAATTTTTGAATAGTACTTAGCACCCCCTAAACAGTCCATTAGATCTCCAATCCTAGGAATAGGAAACCTATATCTAATAGTTATCCATTTTATTGCCCGAGAATCAGTACACATTCTCCACTTATCTCATTTTTTAGGTGCCCACACCACTGGAACAACACATGGACTTATGCTCTTTCTGATCAACCCTTGGTCCAAAAGTTCTTGAACTTTCCTTTCTATATCCTTATCCTGCTCGGGTGTCATCTTGTATGCAGCCTTGTTAGGCAATGTTGCTCCTTGTATAAAGTCTATTTGATGACTGATTGCTCTCTTAGGTGGTAATGTAGCTGGTGTGCCTTCACAAATTATATCCCTGAACTGATCCAACAGTTGTTTCACTTCTATTGTCATAGGTAGTCGACTAGGTGACTCCTCTTCTTTTGGTTTCAACATGATTGCATAGACCATTCCTTCTTCTTCCTTTATGTATTTTAGGAATTCCTTTCCACTCATTAAAATAACACTAGTTTCTGCCTTTTCCACCATTCTTTCTTCCAACAAAGACTGAATTTTGTAAGGCACTCCATCCTTCTTGAATGAGTACTTGTTCTCCTTGCCATGGTGTACTACCTCCCTGTCAAATTGCCATGGTGTACTGCCTCCCTGTCAAATTGCCATGGTCTGCCAAGCAACAAATGGCATGAATCCATTGGTAACACATCACATAGTATCTTGTCTTGATACTTTCCTATAGCAAACTCAACCCAAACTTGTTCATTGACCAGTATATTCTTCCCTTTGTTCAACCAAGTAACCTTGTAAGGACACACATGTAGAAGTTGAGAAAATACAACTTCACAAAACCTCAAAGATCACCTGCATGCAAATAACCTATCACAAAAGAAGAGATGGAGACAAACAAGCAAGGGTTCTCTGAAAACTGAAAATGTATTTATCAAAGAGAATGAGAGAATGAATTGATATGAAATACAATGAGATCAATCCTTATAAAAGGAGATTGAGCAAACCCTAATAAAACCCTAATAGGAAAAACCCTAATAGAAGCCCTAATAGGAAAAAATTTAATAATTAATATAATTATTAAATGTCACTTTATGCAAACTAAAGTGAAATCTTAAGAAGGGAATAAAGGTAACTTAATCAACATAATTAAGTTAAAACCTTTACTCCATGTGTGTCCTTACAAGGTTACTTGGTTGAAACTAGGTGACTCCTCTTCTTTTGGTTTCAACATGCTTGCATAGACCATTCCTTCTCCTTCCTTGATGTATTTTAGGAATTCCTTTCCGCTCATCAAAATAACACTGGTTTCTGCCTTTTCCACCATTCTTTCTTCCAACAAAGATTGAATTTTGTAAGTCACTCCATCCTTCTTGAATGAGTACTTGTTCTCCTTGCCATGGTGTATTGCCTCCCTATCAAATTGCCATGGTCTACCAAGCAACAAATGGCATGAATCCATTGGTAACACATCACATAGTATCTTGTCTTGATACTTTCCTATAGCAAACTCAACCCAAACTTGTTCATTGACCAGTATATTCTGCCCTTTGTTCAACCAAGTAACCTTGTAAGGACACACATGGGGTATCTTGGTGAGTTTCAACTTTTGTACTGCCTCCTTTGATATGACATTATCAGTAGACCCTGAATCTATGATGACCTTGCAAACCTTACCTAATATCTTGCACTTGACTCTAAAAAGAGCTCTCATTTGTTTGTGTTCATCCTCGGTAGGTGCTTTCATCAAAATCCTTCTCAACATGAGATTCTCACCTTTCACTGAACCTAAACTAACTTCTGAATGTTTGGAGCAGTCCTCTTCTTGAACATAGTTGATCTTCCTCTCACTTTGTGAAGATGCTGGCTTGTTAGGACACCTATAAGCCGGATGACCCAACTGTCCACAATTGTAACACTTCATGGAAGAAAAATATGAACCTCTCCCAAAGCCTCCTGATTTGCCTCTTCCTCCATTGTTTAAGCTTCTACCTCTGTATCCCCCTCTACTATTTGACTCATGGGATTGTTCACCAACCTTAGCATCACCTTGGCTTCTATTCTCATTTCTCCTTCCACCAGAACTACCTCTATGTCCGCCTCTAGAGTCTCTACCTATCCTTTTACCTCTAGTATTGGAATCTTGTTTCTTTTTCAGTTTCTCTTCCACCTTAATAGCCATTTGATAGCAGCTATGGAGGGTAGTAAGTGTGAAAAGACTCAACTCCTCTTGTATGCTCCATCTAAGACCGTTTAGATACCTAGCAACCTTGATGCTTTCAACTTCTTGCACTCTAGATCTAAGGCTTAGTTTTTGGAACTCCTCTCTATATGCAGCTACATCTAGGTCTCTTTGTCTAATATTTTGCATCTTCTTGTGCAATTGAATGTCATAATCCTCAGGTAGATAGTTTTCCTTCACTTTAGCCACCATTGTTTTCCAATTTCCTATTGGCTTCTTGCCTTCTATCTCTCTTTCTTCTTGCAAGAACTTCAACCAAGTTAATTCTTGTCCTCTTAACCTTGATTTGGCTATCTTCACCTTTTGTGCTTCTGTAATTCCATCACATTCAAAGTGATTCTCCATTCCCTCTATCCATTCTGTAACTAGCTCTACATCCATTCTTCCAGTGAACACAGGGACACCTTCGAGTGCCTTGCCACTCAATGCCTTCAATGCTTTGAGGAAGGGTTCCTCTACTAATGGAAGGTCAGGTTCTGGTTCTATTTCTTCCTCAATGTGTTCCTTACCCCTGTCTTTGTCCTCTGCTAACTGCACTCTCATCTTGCCTGCAGTCTCTACAACCTCTTCTAGTTTTTGCTTCATTTCTTCCACAACTACTTCAAGTCGCCTATTTTTTTCTTGTTGCTCTATCAAATCTCTTGCTAGCTTTGCATTGGTCACCATGGTGCTTTCTCCTATGGATTCCCTTCTTTCTAACATTCACTTCTCAATTACCAAGCCGTTTAAAAGCTCTGATACCAATTTGATGGGGAGCCCTATACCTCAAGAGCACTCTTTCTCTTTCCAAGACCTATTCTCTGGTCTTCCTAGGGTATTCCTCTCTACCCTACTCAGGGATCACTCCTAAACCCTCTCACCACGTAGGACTCTCCACCAATTTCAAAATCTTCACCATCTCTCCCATTCCACCAGTGAGCTTCCTTGGGCTCCAGACTGATCCAATGTGTCCTAACCACTCCAGGCCTTAGGGAAGGGCAACCTAGTTGTTCCCTAGTTTTTTTGTCTCCCTATTGATCCAGTTCTTTGGATACTTTTACCTTTTACCCATCGCTTTCAGGAGATTCTAGTTCCTAGGCCTTGTAGCCTTTTTGCCACAATTAGGCCTCCTAGAACCCGTTTCCTTCACTTTTCTCTCAAACTGTCTTAACAACCCCCAAATATTTTTGTAGATTCTTTCTAGTGGTACACTAGGATTCAAGATTTACCAGGTGTTTAGTCCCTTTGGCATCTGTACATATGACTGTCCTCACACCCCCATATTTTCAAGGGTTTCTATGGTTTTGGCTCCTTTTTTTAACTTTGAGGGCTGAAATGGCCTCCTCAACTCTCCTCCTTGCACACAAATGTCTAGAATAAATTTTACCACACTATCTTGTTCTTTATTGGAACAAACCAATCCATTCAGAAACATTCTTTATTGCTGTCCTCTCCAAGCCACTAGCCAGAATGCACTTGCACTCGCCTAGTGCTTGATGAATTCATCATCTCCCCTACAAAACAAGACACCACACACCATATGTAAACTATTAAAATAGTCCCCTACTTGATTCCAAGTGGCCATGGTATCCTTTCCATGGGAATTCAAGTGGGGATCATTATTTACAAAAACTCGTCTGAACCGGCAGTGAGACCAAGAACACCAAAAACTTGCAAAATGACAACCAGTTGAATTAAATGTCTAATATAATGCTTCAAACAGAAATTAAATGACACAATGAAAGCCTCAAAGCATTAGACAAGTCATTTCAATCCATCATTGACTGGATGAAGGTTTAAACACATAAATTCAATGAAATTTGCACTCTTCCAAGTCACAAAAACTCCTTCCAAAACTCCAAATCATACAATATCTTTCCCATCTGCTCAATTAGGGTTTTTATGACCTTATATACCTTCCTCCCATGTGCTAGGACCCTTAGGTTAGGCTTAGAACATCATTAATGCCTTTTTTGAACTTTTAGGCCAAATTCCTAAGTCAACATTGTCTAGTTTTACCCAATCTCTACACTAAGACTTTTCCAAACCTCAAAGCTCTAAACCAACCTAAGTTTTCCATAACATGCACATCAAAAAAATTTATGGGACTTTACAATTAGTCCTTATTACTTTGGTGGTTGGCCAGAACCACCTACAAGCCAAAATTGCCAAGATCTTCCAAAAGACCTTTTAAGGTGCTCCTGCACCACTATCTGAACTTAGGAATTTGATAAGATTTCCACTCTCTTTTTTCAGCCTGGGATTTAAACAATAAAAACTTATTAAATGCATCAGACTTATGCTGCAAAAAATAGACCCATGTCTTATGGCTGAAATCATCAATAAAGGTCATAAAAAATCTACTATTACCAATGGAAATGATTTGAATAGGTCCTAGAAAATCTATGTGCACTAACTCCAATGGTGCTCTTTCCCTTGTAGAGTTTCCTGATTGAAATGGCTACGTTGTTGCTTGCCCAAAATGCAAGCCTCACATCTAACATTAGGCTCTACTATCTTTGGCAAACCATAAATCATCTTTCTTTTGGACAAAATACTTAAACCAACATAGCCTAAATTTCCATACCTGAGATGCCATAGCTTGGAGGGGTCTTCAATGGTGCTCTTGAGGGCTGCATGTTGTACTGCTATACATTTTCCATCCATGAGAGGTGCAACAATGGACTAAGATGAGAAGCATGTTTCAATATTCAACAGAAACATCTAGTTCTTTGTCATTTGTATTGCTACAAACAACTTTCTCCTCTCATTTTTGTCATAAATGACACATTTTCCCTTCTCCATCAACACTTTGTATCCATTTTGGATCAGTTTTCTTGCACACATGAGGTTATGCTTTAACCTTGGTGCAAAGAACACATATTGAAGCTCCTTCTCTTCACCTTTCTTGGTGTGGATCATAATAGATCATTTTCCCTTCATGGGAACTACTCCATTGTTGCCCATTCTAATTTCAGATTTAATATTTTTATCAATGAAAGAAAAAAGACTTTCATTACCACTCATGTGGTTGCTACAACCGTTGTCCAAATACTAGACTTTGGTGTTGCCTTCTTCGCCAACATTGCACATGATGAAGGCTATGGACTGATTTCCTTCAACCACATTTGAATCAACAACATTTGCATTTTTTCTTTCTTGATTATCGTGATTTTTTCAGCACTCACTAGCATAGTGCCCAAACTTGTGACCATAGTAGCACTTAATGTTGCTTTTGTCACTTATCCTACTCAAACTATTGTTCTTCATGCCTCTTTGGGATTTGTTCTGAGTGTTGCTTGCTCCCTCTTGACTGCCTTCTCATCCCAAGATTTCTCCACTAGAATTTCCTTGTTTGTATCTACCTCTACCTCTTCGGGAGCCATTTCTACCTCTCCCCTTGGCTATTGCATTTGACTGAGCTTTGAAAGCTTTCTCTTGGGAAGAAGTAGCAAAAATTTTTAGGCGTTGCTCATGGGTATGGAGAGAACCCATTAACGCATCCACTGTCAAAGTAGAAAGATCCTTCACCTCTTCAATAGCAATGACAAGAGGATCATACCTCGTGGGTAGACATTTGAGGATTTTTTCAACAATCTTCTTCTCCTCTACCACATCTCCATTTTCTCTCAACTGGTTTAACAAACCTGAGAACCTTGTTTGAAAGTCTACAGGAAACTCACTTTCCTTCATTTTAATAACTTTGAACTCTCTTCAAAGTAGCTAGAGCTTCACAGATCTGACTTTATTAGTCCCTTTGTATCCAGTTTGAATGATTTCCCAAGATTCTTTTGCATACTCAACTGCTGCTATTCTAGGAAAAATGGCCTCTGTCAAGGCTACTTCGATAAAACCCAAAGATTTTGCAACCTTCTTTCTCTGCTCCTTCAGCTAGGTCTTCTGGTTATTTGTAAAAGATGCAAATGCAGCTGGGTCAGTGACATTCATGAACCCATTTATGAGAAAATCCCACAAATCATTGGCCACAATTATGGTCTTCATCTAATTAGCCAAAACATCATAGTTTTGTCAATTAAAAGATGGTGGCTACTGCCAACTCTTTGCTTCATCTCCAACCATGTCTCCTACAACAAAAATCTCAACACCCAGAAAAAACAAATGCCCAAACTCACAAGGAAATGGGGCCTATGGCTTTGATACCATGTCACGATTTTAAAACCAAAAAAAAAAAACATAAAGATGCTGCTATGTTTTCCAGTCAAGTTGGAAATACACAAAAAACTCAAGTGTGGAAGCACAAGGAGACATGCAACATTCTTCTTTTCATTTAATGAACTAGAAATGACAATACAAAAAACATAAAACTACAAACTCAAAAAATGAAACTCTAACTACAAATTACAACTTTCTAGGAGCCATCAGAAGTTGCTCAACCACACTGGTAATGATCAGGAGCTATCGAAAAATCATTGTCAATAGCTACACAGAGCTTGACCTGGAGTAATCACTACTCTTACAAATAACAAACAATTGCTGATGTTCAACACCTACTAGGAACTCATAGAGAATGTTCTTCTCACAGTCTGTTGTTGCAATCTTCTTCTCTGACTTTTTCTCAACTGATAGAATAATACTTGCCTTCATTCCGTTTTGTCAAAAAATAAACATTCCCTCTCAAAATTCAAAATCAGCTACCTCATTTAATTTTGGCGTTGTCAGGAGTTGTAGGAAGGATCCCCAAAACATAAAGGCTCCTGATAGGTAGATGAGGGCTGCAGGGGGTCTGATGGATGAGGAGAGGCTCAGTAAAAAAATAAATTCCAACATATTTTAGGATCGAATAAGAGCCATTGATATCAAATGTTACAACAAGTAGAATGTCCAAAAATATCAAAAGAAAATTCATTTTGATTTTCAAAATAGAGATGGATAGAAAAAAAGCGCCTCTTGTCATTTTCAATGAAGGTTCAGAAACTTTACACTAAATATTCCTTCGTTGTTTTATCACTTTCACGTAACTAACATACCTATTAATTTGAGGAAAAATGCTCACGTCTTCATTAACATTAATTTTTGCATCTTCATTAACATTAATTTCAAAAGTAATATATATGATTTCATTTTTTCTTTTCAAAATAAAGATAATTCTATAAAAATAAATATTAAATGTTAAAAAAATATGAATTTCAATTTTTTTATAATGAATTTCTTTTTTAACTTAACATTGTTCTTCTTAAATTTTCAATATAATTTTTAAATTTCTTTTTTTTGATCTTATACACTCTTTTCAAAAATAGAAAATGTATTAACTCTATTTTTTTTCTTTTCAATGTATTATATTATTTTACTTAGATTTAAACAATATTTTATTAAAGAGTACGAAAAACATGTTATATATTTATTTGTAATTGATTATTTTATTGATGCAATAATAAAACCTACTTCCAAGAATATTAATTCATTTAAAACAGATTGAAAAATAGAAAAAATAGATTTCATTGTTTAATATATGTTTTCAATTTAAAGGTATTTTCAAAATTGGTTAGGAAAAATACAATAAAAAAATTTGTTTTGATTTTCAAAATAGACACGGTTAGAAAAAAATAGCACATGACTTCCACTTGCCTACCATTTTCAATGAAGCTTCAAAAACTTTACACAAAATATTCTTTTATTGCTTTCACTGTATAATGCTTTCAGGATAATAAAACAAACTTTTATACGTACAATGTGTCATTTGTTTTACAAGGATAACTATTTCCTCATAATTTTGAACTATATAATTGAAATTAATAACATCATCACAATGCTAAATTAAAAAACAACACAAATTTTTATATCAAACTTACGGTATAATAGGGAGTATATTCTATGCATAATCATTGAATTGTGGAGGGGAGTTCTGACCTCAAAGATGTCAGTCATTGCCCTTGTTATCAACAACTATGTTTTGGCTTTTACTTGAAATGAGGGGATTTGGTGGATGACGTTTCCCATTCCTTACATCAAATCACAACTAAGACGAGTTTGGAAGCAAAAGAAAGACATCGTAGGTCGAGATAGGAATAAATGTTAAATTATGAACGTAGAGTGTGGGAGATATTTGATAATGTAGAAAGGAAATGTAATGAACTACATTGGCTAAAGCATTAAATATTCTCAAACAAATTGTATGCGCTTGCTTACATTAAGAATGTATAAAAGTGTGTAATTCATTACGTTTTAAACTAGGTCACAATTTATCTTTTTTGGATTTTTCTATATATATATGAATAGTATCTATATTTATTTTCCCATATCATCCATAAAAAATCTCCATCATTCTTTCCATGACCTGAGAGCCACTGACATTTAGTATCCTTTGCCTTCATGATCATCCTTTGCATTCATTCACTGATTCCCCTTGCATATAATAAGTCGGTACTATAACTGAGTGGGGGAAATTCCTTGACTTACATCTTCATGGGATCCTATGAATGGTATCAACATTAAAACATCAAAATTCAAAAAAATCATAAAACATCAAAACCCAAAAAAAAATCATAAAACATAAAAATCCAAGAAAATCATAAAACATGAAAATCTAATAAAATCAGAAAACCTTCAAAATCCAAAAACATTAGAAAACTTCAAAACCTTCAAAAATAGAGTCAGACTTAGTTTGTGATAGTGTGGTTGAACTACGTTGTCTCTATCCATTTTCTACGTAGGCAAGGCCCATACTCAATGGGCCCCCAAGACATTAGGGTTTTCCTTAGGATTTTGTTTTGTCATATCAATTTTGGTTTGCCTCATGTCAAACTAAGAGGTCTTTAAATTTATATCAGAGGCAAGAACATCAATCGATGGGCCCTCAAGACCCTAAGTTAGTCCTTTAGGGTTAGTCGAGTAGGGTTCTATTCTTTGTCTACAAGCGATCATTATTCAAACCAAATAACGAATCAACAAACAAATATATCTGACAAATATTTAATCTTCAAATCAATCTTAAATCAATCAAATACATTTTTATCAGTCACTACTAGGTCATTGATCTTTTATCAAAATGGGGCATTATGTCATTTTTCTTATTGTCTTATAACTTGTCTTCTCTCAGGATGCATCCTTCCTAAGATTAGACATTGTCTTCAGTCAATCTTGTCATTCACCTTAAGTAGGATATGTCTCTCTTGTAGCTAGGTGTTTATCAAAATGGTCCATCAATCAAATTTATCAATTCTTTCCTTCACCTTCAATATGATGTCTTTCCTAAGGCGTCATCGCATTGATCAATCACACTTTATCAAACCAATTCACATTTGTCACTTGGTCAAGCAATTTGGTCTTCTTGGTCAATTAACCTTGCCTTATTCAAGATGTGTCTTTCCTAAACTTAGGCATAATCAATCAAATCAACTAAACAAACTTTTTCAACCTATCAATCAACTTCAATCAAGCAATGAATCAATTGGTCATCTTGGTTATCTTGGTCAACCTGATCAAACTAATCAATCAATCTTACCAATTCTATCGACAAACATTATCTCTTTGGCAAACACTTTGTTGGTTTGAGTTTGTCTTATCTATTTTTTATTGTTTTTCATGTTACTAGCTACCTCAAGGATGTTTTGTGATGGATTTAGAGGGGCAATGATGGATCCCGATCTCTTTTATTTTCTTTTTGTATGCGGTTTGTCTTGGCATAAATACTAGGATAATTGGGTCCTTAGTGTGAGTCAAGGCATTCCTTATCTTTTAGCTTTGTCTTTTGATTGCTTGTCTCTCACAAATGGTCACCTTGCACACCTTGGTCTATGTCATACCATGGTGGTTTTACTCCAGGGTGAAGCCACAATAGTGGTTTACAATTCAGGTGAGGAAGGAAAACTCACCAAAAAGGACCCCAAGGCAAAAAAAGTGATTTTAGGGGTTTGTACGAACCTACTGGTTCGACCAAACCAATAAGGGGTTCACTCGAACCCTGGTTAGAGTGAACCCCTTTGAATCTTGGCTGCCAAAAAAAAAAATGCATAGGAAAGTGGTTCGAGCAAACCTCTTTGAAGGGGTTCACTTGAACCATGGTTCACTCGAACCCCTATGGGTTCATACAAACCCCCCTTATCCCTCATCCCCCATCTGAGACACAAAAAAAAACCTACATTTTGGCACTTCAGAGCTCGGGTTGAGGATGAAAATGGAGGAATCTTCATAAACCCAATTAGAATCAGGTGGTCCATAGAACGAGTTATCCAATGAGTATAATTTTGATATTGTTTGGTTTTATTATGTATGTGTTTTTTTAGTTTTATTTAACATAGGTTTTTCATCAAAAATCAAGCTCTCTATTTTGCACATGTGGAAAAATAAAAAATTATCAAAATAAAATTTTAAAAAATATTTTTGTGCTGGGTATTGATGACCTTTATCCTTTAAAGAAATAAATTTTGAATTTCGATACATACAGAAAAAATTATGTTGTATACAGTCCGCCTATGTCTGAATTGCAATTGGTTTGACTTTGAAACTTGATTAAGGAAAAAATATTCAATAAAAATTTATGAGACCAAATGAAAGTACTAGATATCATAGTTACAAATCTAAATTCGAAAAAAATAGAATTTTATCCTTCATACAAAGTTTTTTTATGTTGTATACAATGAGCGTCACTTTTTAAAAATGTTATTTTCTGAAAAAAACTAGTTTTCATGGGAGATGGAAAAAGAAGTGCAATCTGATTCCCAAAATTTTGAAACAAATATGTTAGAATCTACAAACAAAATGTGAAGAGAATATTGTTTGCATCATCTTCAAATTCCTCATGGTTTAGCCGCTATAGGTGCCTGAATGTGAAGATTTAGTTAAAAATTATAATTCCAGTGTCTAGTTTGGCCAAAAAATGTAAATCACTATTGTGAGATCACCCTCCATTTGTGACAATTTTGACACCTGATGATAAAAATAAAAGCATCAAATTCTGTCCTTTGTCATTTTATTTTTGCCTATCCACCTTCTTTTTCATTCTCCATGATAACATTTATCCCTTCCATGCTAACATTTCTTCTCTCTACATCTTGACAAAGTCCTATGACACAAAAAGATACTTTACATACATGATCATGTTAGGAAGCATTATAGAAATCATCACCATCATAGAGATCATCATCATAATATACCACAAATATTTGCATGAGAAAATATAAAAACATAGAGTGCATTCATATTGTATTATCATTTCATAAAATAACCGATCATGGAATTTCCTTTTCCATTATGATCCTAGTTCATTTCCACTTATCATGTTTCATATACATTGAATTTCATTTCATATACATTGCATCACATTTCATACACATTGCATCCCATTCTATATATATGGCATCACATTTCATATACATTACATAACATTAATCAAATTATTGTATATCATGTTTTTTCACTCACATTACACATTTATAAATCATCATATGCATAACCTATAGTCATCACATTACATCAACATTAATTGCATTCACATATCAAATCACATCATAAAATTAATTCATCTATACTGCATTTATAATCCACACATTTCTTAAAAACATGAACATCCATAACATAATCATAAATGCAAAACCATCCATCATATCCAACCATCACATGATCATATAGAATGCATACACATCATAAAAAAATGAATATCCATAGCATAACATAATCATAAACATAAATCATAATCGCATAGAACTACATATCATCAACTGCTACCAAAACACATATCATATATCACTCAAAATGTGTTATAGTACAATTTCAAGATGTACCATATATCGCAAAATGGAGCTCACAAGTTTGATAATCAAAATATAGTTTCATAAGATCTTATGTCAAAATAGGATCTAACTTGAGCTGCCATGCTCCCCTAACCCTGAGGAATCCATATCCTCTCATTGTGGCAAGCATGGAGACCTATGCTATGAGGTAGATGGCCTATCGTATGGAGTGGACCACGGGTCTTGGACTTGATATCTACCCACTCTATGGCCTACTATGGGAGTTCCTGATCTGAGACCTGCTATGTGATCTACTATGAGATCCACCCAAAATCTATGAGAAGTTCAACTCTCTCCTATCTGGTGGTACTACCCTCTCATACAAGTCCCTATAGTACTGCATCCCCTTGCTAGCCCTTGTATACTCCCATGTAGCATCTACCACTAACTCACTACATGTCATTGTAAAATATAACATCATCTGCTCATTCTGTTGTTGGCTAATGATGGATGAGTCCATCTTTGTCTAGAGAGTGTCTCTCTCAGCCTTCATGCCATCTCGCTTTCTTGTAAGTGCACTCACCTTTGTCTCTAATGATTGAACCTAAGCCTGTAGGGTAGCCATCCTCTAATCCATTGTCTCATCCTTGGATCTGACCTTCACCTCCTCTAATCCCTCCTCAATATCCACTCCCAAGAAAATAATCTCTCAAATGACTCTCTCCACCTCTCCCATCATTGGATCATCCACATGATCCTCTCACCTCCTCTACATTCTCCTCAACCTCAATCATCTCAACCTCCTAGTGACCTAGCTCTAGATTTGGAATCTCTACCTACAACTCTCCCTCAGGAGCGACTCTAGCATCACCTCCCTGATCATCCTCTCCTCATGCTACTCTCCCTCATCCTCTAGATGCTCCTCCTCCTCCTCCTCATAGATTGATGGCAATAGTCTCACCTTCCACCATCTCCCATCTCTCCTCCTCTCGTGTCTCTCTCCTCCTCGGCCATATCCTCCATAATCTCCTCCATCTCTGCATCCTCCATCTCCTCTTCCTTCATCTCCTCACCCTACACCCCTTTGTTCCATGTCTCCTCTCCGACCTTTCAAGCCCTTGCCTCTATGCTCTATAGGTGTTGGTTTCTTTGGATTTTTATATGTACTTGGCCTATGAACCAACCACCAAGCATCATACTCTGGTGTTGTACTTGCATCTACGTCACCCCTTCTCCATCCACACTATACTAGCTATAGAGCATCAATATTGTGCTTGATAGTAGTCACTGATATCATGTGTCCCCATGGATGCACCTCTCAAGATGAATGTGAAAAATCTACCAAACCTACAAATAACCCCTACCTCTCCTCGAATTTCTTCCAAACATGCTTTGTCAAATAAATCTCTTTGATGTGATGTGATTGTACTATCCTATCAATTATAGAGGTCTAGGTTATCACACCATGGAAGATCCTCATCCTCACCCACCTATGGATCAAAATCCTTATTGTGGATGCTAAATCTACACATGGTTTGTATAGACTAGCATCCTCATAGAATAACATGACATTCCTCAAAATACATGATAAGACCAAATCAAACATGCAAAGAAGACATGAAATACAACCTATTCTATGATGGATTGGTGCCCCTTGGATGTGTAAAAGAGCCCTTTCCCAACCCTTTCCAAGCTAATGAGATAGACAATGAGATGTTCTTGAGCTCAAGTTTCCTATAGTGGAGATGCTTTCAAATGTGGATGTTGAAATGAGAGAAAATGAATTGCATTTATAGGAGAAGTTGAGAGAGGAGAAGCCAAGATTAGGCAATGTGGGACTAAATCCCATCCAATAGGAGAGAGCCACTTGTCACAATGGGATTGGCCCATGCTTGTGCAATTTTTGGCCAATGTGCCCATTCAAATTTGAAAATGGCATTAAATGAATGTGGTTGAGGGTTTTTTGGGGGGAATTGTGTTTGTCCAAAAAAGTCAAACATGAGAGTTAATGAGGGAATATTCTTTGGGAATAGAATATGCCCTTGTGAGGGAAAATAGGTGTTTTAATAAATCAAATAACGTGATTTATTGTGCAAGTGGGTGGGTTAGTTAATAGTTTAGATTTGACTCTAGTTGAGTCAAAAGCTAGAGAATGACTGATTATGATTAGAAGTTAATTAATCTAGATTAGTTAACTTGGATGATATTAGGAGGTGACATTTGATTTAAATCATTTTGATTTATTAAATCAAATGAGAAGAAATGAATATGAGTGATTTAATATATGTGATTTAATTAAATCAGGAACTATAGGAGATTAATTAATTAATTTGATTTAATTAATTAAAGATGGGAGAATGATTAAATGTGATGTTTAATTAATAATGTTAATTTCATATGTCTACATTTATAAGGCCTCTAGATGAAGCTCAGTAATGTTTCAATCCCATGTCTCTTGTATCCAGTCTCTCCCACATGTTTCTGCATGATGGCACTGTGCTATAGAAATACATATGGACCACCTAACCCCATCTATTGTGCCACTAGGAATCAAAACATTGCTATATACTCCCATGCCCATATCATGAGTAATGTAACCTTGTAGCTCATCCTTTGACCACCTTTGTATGCAATTTCATGAAGGTAGAAGGAAAGCATGCTCAATAAATTTGGCCTTGGAATTTATGTGGAAACCTAAGAAGGGAAAAACCACGAAGAATGTTAATTCTCAATTATAAAACATTGATTAAAGTGATACCAGTTAAGGTGAAATTTACAAAGGCTCACTTTCAGTGGGCTCACTACTCAGCTATTACAGCCAAAGATAAAAAGGCTCATTGCTAAAAGAGAAAGGCTCACTACTAACAAAAGATGGCTCACTGCTAGAAGAATGATGAAAGAGAATCCAACACTGAAATAAATGTCACCGACAATGACATGAGATATGATTTCATTGTCTTCTTCCTTCGGTTATATACTTTTGCACAATATCCAAATTTTAGATTTGCATTCACCACACTTTATTTCATCAAACAAAAATAACTTTTACTTATACCAATCCATGCCTTCATAATATCTTAAGTCGGCCAAACACATTTCCATTCCATGCTTTCATAAATTCCTAAGTTGACCACAAATAATTTGAATTAGTTCACCACAAAACATTCCTATGGTGGAAAGGAATGAAACGTGAACCATACAAAACCTCCTCTCTCAAATAAACATGCTACATATTAACCATGATATCCAAAACCAAAGAATGGAATGTACATGTTATAATGCAAAAAATGTTCTAGGGCACGCTAACCACTTTCTAGATCGGTTCGGACCCAAAAGAGTGAATCTCATTATGTTGTAAAATGAATGGGACCAAGACAAGCATGACCAAAGATAAATCATCAGAGCACAACATATAGAGCATGCCAATCTGGTTCACCAAAGAATCAAAACCGAACCTTAAACAATCAACCAAGATATGTTGACATCAATGAAAACCATTAATGACAACAATCAACAAAATCTCATTCCAACAAGTACAATGCACGGTAAGGTTACAAGTTGTTGGTAAAACAACATGAAATAGAATCAAGTCTTCCTTGTGACCTATGCTAGAAAAATAAATCCCTTCCTAAGGCAAGTATTTTTCTTGGGTTGCAATACAAGGTAGTGTTTTAACTACTTATAGGTTCAGGAAAATGGGTTATAGTGGCCCATCTAGATGTGTATTGTGTAAACAAGATAAAAAAATTGGTGATCATCTTTTCTTAAACTGCCCTTTCACCTCAAGACGTTACCAGTGGTTATGTGCCAATTTGCAATGGTCTACTACCTTCCTATGCAACATATTGAGCATGTTCAAAGGGTGGCATATCCTCAACAAAAAAATATTTTTTGTTATCCTTTGGTTGACGATTCCTTCAATACTTCTTTGGGAAGCCTAGAAGGAAAGGAATTGATGGGTGATCCCACAATACTAGTGTAGACACCAAAAAATTTCCATTTCATAATATTACCTATTTGAAACATGACCTTGTAAGACATTTTGTAATATTTTACCCTAGGTCATTACGTTATCCCACTTATCCAATTTATTCCACTTAATCACCTTCCCAATTAATTAAATAGATCTCATTTATTTAATTAATTCCCCCTTCACATGTCTCAAAATAATTCAAATTAAATATTTGAATAATCCCTCACTTATTGTCACATTGCAACATCTATCACATGACTACAACTCTTCACGTGCACAAATAATTTAAATTATTTATTATTTAAATTATGATATTCCCATTCACATCCTATTTTTAGCCCCATTCATTATGCGTCATAGGCATCTTTTCCTCCAAAATAAATAATAGAATCCCACTATTCCCTCACATCCTAATTTTAGCCTCATGTCATAACCAACTTAATGTGCAACATAGTCACTAAAATCAACTTTTAATCCTAGCCATACACATCACACAATTGAATTTTGATCTTAGCCATCGAATCTTATCAACTCTTGTCTATAAATCTAGCCTCACACAAACCATTTGGGAGAATATTCTTCTAGCATCCTTACTCTTCCAAAAAATAATTCAATCCTCTTATCTATCTATCTATTTGTCTTCTATCATCTCCATCTTATCGTTATGCTGTGAAAATGAGCAATCAGCATATCAAAATAATTAAACCTTCAAAATCTTGCATTCTCATATAGGTGGAGAAGACAAATGGAGATAAATCAAATCTAGCTTGGGGATCGGTTTGCATTCACTTGTTTTTTTAATTTTCACGCTTGCTTGTATTCTATTGTTCTAGTTAGGGTTTGATATCTTGTTGTTTTAGTTTTATATCTGATTTTACCTAACTACATTGGTGAATCCGACTTGAATCCTTTGATCTAGCTTTCTTTTTTGCAAGTTTTGCTAACCTTTTGTTGCGGATCTACCATTTTTTTGGAAAAAACCCTAGATTTTACAAATTTAGTCATATCTTCCAAACCATTGTGATTTTTCCTACAAGATTTTCATAGGATTTTTTGCATTATCTGAGAAATTCGCAACAAAAAAATTGAGGGTTTATCGCAATATTTCTAAGATTTGTCTCTATTTTATGTTTTTTCATAAAATTAACTTTCTCGGTGCACATTAGTGAATTTTTAATTACTCTTTACCTTTCCATAAAGCTCTTAAAATTATAATTGCGGTATAATTTTTACATATTTTATTTTGAGGTCATATAAGGTGTTAAATGATTCAATCTTTGTTTTCTATATGTTTTTCATAAATCCACATTTCTGGGCACAAAACAAGGAATTTTTCTGACTTCTTTAAATTTATGGGAAATTCTTAGAAAATTAGCAGGGGTTTCTTCTTTTATTTTTTAATTTTCAGATCAATAATATCATCGAATGATCAAATTTAATTTGGTTATGTTAAAAACATGTATATGAAATCGTAATTTCCTGATGATTTTTTTTTTATGGTTGCATTATAATATCACTTTTTTACTTTTTAGGTGATCATAAGGAGCTATAGTAGCAAAAATATTAGTCATACACATCAGATTGGAAAGCGAAAACTTCTGGGTGCACTCATTATCTTTATCTCTCATTTGATAAATCAATCTTGGTTTCAAAACACTTGAATTTGGGGCTTTAAAACAAACATATTGTTTGCAATCACACTTCGAAATTGGAATTAAAAATAACCATTGTCTTCCATCACACATTTTGAATTTGGGTTAAAAATAACAAGTGTTTGAATTATTTTACACATTTTGATTTTCTAAAGGGAAATTAACAATTGTGAGTGTGAATCAAGTGTGTGTGTGATTAAAAACACCTCACATGGTTGGATTTTCTCATACCCCTCATAGGAGGCCTGCTAGGGGATTTCATCACCCCTAGGGATGACCTCAATCAAGGTGTGAATTGAAAGACATGCTTCTTTGGGAGTTAAAATCTTGTCACTCTTGGCTAAGCCCCAAAGAACTTTATACCTTTGGGAAGTGAAGGTGAAGGGTGGGTTACCCCTCTCTCTCAACTATGTGGTGGGATTTTTCTTTCAAATTATCCCTAGTCAACCTTGTGCATCCTAGCTTAAGACCCAATTGGCCATACCCACTAGACTAGTTCTAAGACTTGTTGATGTGTCTTCTTCAAGTGTGTGCTTAATCATCACATTTATAATTTCAAATTCAAAATTTCTTATGTGTCTTGCGTGTGTGATTCATGTGTGTACATGTGTAATCATTTGTTTGCAAATTCCCATATCAAGCTATAAACACCAACACATGAACATATCATTCTAATCATCCTAATCATCATTTTTCTAATCATATTCCAATCAATTTCATCCTAATCAATCCAAGTCATCCAATCTAATCATTTTGCATCATCATCATCACCCTAATCCTAGTCAATAAATTGCTAAAATGGTCCCAATCCTTAACAATTCTAGTCACAAGCCCAAGGTCATATTTTGAGGAGCCCCTTCACCAAATCATGAAGATAATCCAAAACCATATATCCTCAAAGGTGGGTCAAAATTTTCTCCTAGCGATGATGAGAACTTTGTAGATCCTAGTGATGATGAAAAATTTGTAGAAATCGTAAAGGTCGCCTTTATAATACTATTGACAAGGGAAATACCACCCTAAGTTTGGAATCATACACCATTCCATCTACTAGTCCTTCATCACCATCTAATAAAATGCATATCTCAAAGCATACTAGTCCTACATCAAAACGACCATCCAACTTCTCAAGTTCTAATCCATCAACCAAAGAATCCTTTAATAATTTTTTCCAAAGACTACTAGCACAAAATATACCATCCCCACGTCAAGCACCCATTAATGAGCTTATAGATGGGTGAAGCCACAATAGTGGTTTACAATTCAAGTGAGGAAGGAAAATTCATAAAAAATGAATAGATGGCAGAAAAATTCATTTTAGGGGTTTGTACAAACCTACTAGTTCAAGAAAACCCTTTTAATTCTTTCCTTCCCAAAAACCCAAAACAATCCCTTATGGAAGGGTGGTTTTCTCGAACCAAGGTTCGTACGAACCCCCCTTATTCCTCATCCCCCCCGTGTCACAAAAAAAACCTAAATTTTGGCACTTCGAAGCTCGGCTTGAGGATTTAAATGGAGGAATCTTCACAAACCCAACTAGAATCAAGTAGTCGTCAGAACGAGCTATCCAACAAATATAATTTTACTATGTTTTGGTTTTATTATGTATTTTTTTATTTAGTTTTATTAAACATAGGTTTTTCATCGAAAATGAAGGTCTTTGTTATGCACATGTGGAAAAATAGCACATTATCAAAAAAAATGAAAAATATGAGTGCACCAGATATTCAAGTCCTTGATCCAAAAAAAAGAAATTGAATTTTGATATATACAAAAAGCGTTAGGCACTATATGGTCGCACAATGTCTGAATTATAATTGGTTTGACTTCAAAACCTTATTAAAGAAAAAATATTCAATAAAAAACTATCTAACCAAGTGGAAGCACTAGGTATCGGAGTTAAAAATCTAAATTTGAGAGAGTTAGAATTTTATCCTTCATGGGAAAAACATTATGCATTATACAATGTGCATCACATTTTAGAAATGTTGTTTTATAAAAAAAACCAATTTTTGTGGGAGATGGAAAAAGAAGTACAATCTGATTCCAAAAATTTTGAAAAAAATATTTATAGAATCTAGAGACAAAATGTGACGAGACTCTAGTTTGCATCATCTTCAAATTCCTCACGATTTAGTTGCTATAGGTGCCCGAATGTGAAGATTTTGTTAAAAATAATAATTTCAGTGTCCAGTTTGACCAAAAATTGTAAACCACTATTGTGGGATCACCCCAACGAACCTTTGAATGCCATGCCTATTCTTCCAACTCTATCATGTGGTCCACAAGCTATTGATCTTATATGTCTAAGTCAAATTCCATCATTCCCTCATGCTGATCATAAAGAGCATACCAAGCCTCTTCTAGAGCCTTCCACTTCCATTTCCACTCAAATCCAAGAGCTATGTCAAGAGAATTATCCTAAGCATGAGGAAACATTAACCTCTAATTCTAATCAAAATATAGGCCCTTCTAATGACATGAATCATAACATACTTGGTCCTATTCATGATGAAGCTTCGCTCTATGATCTATATCCCACCTATGATCAAGAAGGCCATGATGATCCTCTTAGCCAACTCTATGCATTCCATGGTCAAGAGCCTATCACTTCACCTATCCATGAGAAAGAAACCTCCATTGATCCTATACACTCCCTACCTAGTCCTACCCATGATCCTGCATTATCCACTTGTCATTTTGAGACACATGCCTCCCAAGTAAATGTAGAAGATCAAACCAATAATGTGGATCTAAATGAACATAATCAAGATCCTAATGATCCTTCCACATCCACTATCAACCCCATTTCAAATCCACCAACATGTCATATTGGTCTATCCATCTTTATTCATGAATGTTCCTCCTTAGAACATTAACTACCTTTATCCACTTCACCTTCTTCATCTAATAATGAACTGAAATCTAGAGTCCAAAACACACCTAGTCTCATTGACAATCACATGCTTCAGAACATGAACTATCAAGGTAAAGGCTTAGGCCTTTATGAACAAGGTATTTTGGATCGAATCCATGTCAAGGTCCCTCCATGCTCTTATGGCCTTGGATATACACCCTAAGGACACAAATCTAAATATTTTGGTACTTCCTCCATCCATCATAAGGGCTCTTTCCACCATAAATCTTATCATATGCCCAAAGAATATGTTTCCATCCCTCCTCCATCATCTGAAAAATTTCAAAATCATGTGACTATACACCTTCTACCATCAAATTTTCCACCATTTCTTCCAACTCCTAATATCCCGCTCTCTAATCTACCTCCACTACTCACAACACCTAATAGGGTGCTGGCAAGAAGTTGAGTCCACTTTTTGGCCAAAAAGTGGAAGTGTTTTCCCTAATTTTTAGAGTTTGACACATTTGACCTTAAAATTTGAAGCACTTAGAGATGAAATCTTCAAACAAGTCACTGATCATAAAATGTAGTACTCGGAGTCTAGTTTCCAAATACATAATTTATTTCAATACCCACATTGTACAAATTGAGTTTCAATAGGATTTTGTAAAAACCACTATTTAAAAGTCATTTTTTTTTACCATACCATGCACGTGTACGACATCCATATTTTGACTTAAATTATCATATTTTTCTAAATCCTTTTGGGAAAAGACTTGTGACTCACTGAAGAGTGCCTTGGATATTTTTTTGTAATTTTTTATTGAATATTTTTTTTTTTTGTTAATTTTTTATTAGACATATTTGTCGTTTAGAAAAATCTCCATGTACGACACGCATAAGATGACCTAAAGTTATCATATTTTGCAATTTTTTTTTTAAATTGAAAATAATTGTCTGAAGTTTTCCCTTGTGCAATCCGTTCGTCAAAATTTTATGTTGATCAAAAGTTATTAAAATAGTAAAAAACATTGATATTTAAAGTTTATGGACCAATTTCATCAGAAATTAATTGAAAAATAAAAAAAATAATCCAATTGTAAAAAAAATTACATATTTGGAATCTACATTGTCTCATCTAAAATGGGTTTTAATTTCATCGAAAAATTCTACAAAAAAAGGTGTCAGCCATATGCCCAAACTCAGTATTTTTTTGTGACATTGCTAGGACCTTCAACTTGCAGGTCAAACCATGTCCAAAGCTTAGATTCGGGTCCCCAAGCCTTTTCTTTAACCAAAAAACAAAGCAAAAATCCGACCAAAAATTAAAATTTTAAAAAACAGGATCCCGTTTCATAAGAAATTAATTTTTTTATGAATTTAAGAAACGGGATCCCATATTTTAAAAAGTGGGATCCCGTTTCCCATTTCCAAAATACATAAAAAATATATTTTTTATGATTTTAAGAAATGGGATCCCGCTTTTTAAAATACGGGATCCCATTTTGAAACGGGATCTTGTTTCTTAAAATCATAAAAAAAAAAAAAATTATGAAACGGGATCCCGTTTTTTAAAAAGCGGGATCTCGTGTTAGAACGGGATCCCGTTTTTGGCTCGGGGTCCCGTTTTTTAATAAACGGGATCCTGGTTTTTGCAAGCCGATTTCGATTTTTTGCCTAAGGCAAAAAATTCCATGTTTCGTGGACTCATCTTTGTGCTTCTACCCAATATCCCCATTATCCAATCCCCTTATCCACCTATCCATAAACCCTTTAAGAATCCTAATCATGACAAATAAATTTGCACACATTGTCTAAGCATGAAGCTTCCACTCATTCCACCATACCCATGGGATTCGAAAGAAAAAAATTTAATGCCTCTATCTATAAAGCAAAAAAACTGAAGGGTTCTCATTCCCTAGGTCACGAAAGAAAAGAATCAAAGAAAAATCCATCCAAAAAGAAATATAAGCGCATACCTTCAAAATAAAAGTATAAAAACAAAATGGTTTGGGTACCTAAGAAAAAGGAAAACAAGTCAAATGAAACATCTACATCTCAAAAATCCCAACCATCCATTTCCACCTCACATTCCCACTCTGTTCAAGAATCTCATATTTCATTCCACAAGTAAAATAAAAGTCATAAAGATACTAAGTCTATGTGGGTACCTAAAGCACTTTATCACCCATCTCCTAAGAAAACATCTTCATTGCTTCCTACACCCCCTCCACATCAAAAGCTTCAATTTTTATCATAGTGTGTGCAACCATTGGTCATGGTTCCCTTCCATTTCACAACAATTCCACATACCTCCATCTCCTCACCCTTCACTCATTATCCTACATATCTCCGCCATCAGCTTCCTATGGTCCATTCTTTTGTGAAGCCTCACATTCATCTCCCCTACATAATCTATATCATAATCTGCTATTTCCCTCCATTATCTACCTAATCCATCTCCCTCTCATGTATCCCCCTACCAACATCTATGAGCACACTTGACATGGTCCATACGATGACATCCCTCTAGCGGGACTAACACCTTTCATGGAACTAGACACTTGAGTCCCTCCTATCCTTCTCCTATTAAAAAAAAAAGTAGAAAACAACCAATTCGAAAACAAAAAAAGTTATAAAAAAAAAGAAAAAGAAAAAAAAAATAGTAAAGAGAAATCCATTCATCCAATGGTGAAAACTTGGTAAACAGGCACCTTGGATAAGTACTATGATTAAAACCTAGCAAATAGACATCATGTGTAGATTGACCTTCTATGTCACTTACACTTGGGGGCATGTTGTCTCATCCTACCATATCATTTTTTATCCTATCATATCCTATCCTACCATCTCCTATCTTATCATTCTTGGCCATCATACTCATATACTTATCATATTGAGTCCATTCATCCTCTCTTCCTCCTTTTGATCTTGATAAAAATATGGGGAAAAATGTTGAAACATGCTTTGGATATCTTTTGATATATCTCATCCTTCCAAACAAACTTATCATTATCCTAGTGTCATAAGTTTTTTCATCAAAAATCCTAAGTATTGTACCTAGAATGGGGCATGTTATTCCTATGTGACATAGTCTTTGGAGATCACAATATTGCTCTTTTATGATGCATACATCCATTCCATTCACTATGACCTATCCTTTTTATCAATCCATCTATCATGATCCTTTTGCCTCTTATCCTATCACCCACCCTTTCATCCATCAATCACATCTATCTCCTTGGACCTAGACTTTATTTTCCCTTGTCATTGGTATCTAGCACAAAGACTACCCAAATTATCATCCATTAACATCTCAAAACATTTCAAAAAAGGTCCTGAAAAAAATCCAAAAAAAATCAAAATATTTCAAAAATCCAAAAAAAAATCAAAACATTTCAAAAAATCCAAAAAGAAAAACATTTAAAAAAAAAAAACCATTTCAAAAATCTAAGAAAATCAAAAATTAAAAAATCCAAAAAGTAAAATATCCCTAAAAAAACAAAAAAACGAAAAAAGGTCTTGAAAAAAGACAAAAAAATCAAATAGCTAACAAAAATCCAATCAATAAAATCAAACCAAATCACTTCTTCCAATCAATTCTTCAAATCAATTCAATGCATCAATTCAACTCTTTCAAATCAATCTTCAAATTATCAATCAATCAATCATCTAATCAAATTGCTCCAACATAAATCATTCCAAGCAAATAAATTCCTCATTTCAATTCATTAATCATCATCCAAATCTTCAAATCAATCATCTTCAATTATTCCAAGCAATAATCCAAATGCAAGTCAATCCTTAATCCATACCAACCAAGCTAATCAATCTTGCCAAATTATCCAATCACATCCTTTGGTCTTGATCCTAATCTTGTTGTAAACCCAATCAATTAATAAATCAATCAATCATCCTTGTGTTGATCTAGGGATATATTGTTCCCCACAATGAAAACACTATCATCGTCAGTCATTCAATCAATTAATCATCAATTTACAGCTTGACAAACGGAATACCTTGTTTATTTTTGTATCATTTGACCATGCTTGCTTGCTTGCTCATGCGTGTTATCATTTTCAATTTGCATTTGCATCAAATCTGAATCACTCTTAGCTAATATTCATATCTTATATCTAGACAAGGTTGTATTATGCTGGGGAACGAGACACATTGTCACCTTGGTCCTTATACCTTGGTGCATATTGTCTAGTGCTATATCAAACATATGATTACTCACTTTATTGCAGCATAGTGTGCCATTCTTCTCTTTCATCTACTTCTTATCTTGTATCATTCATCTTATCCCTTCTTTATCATCTCATTCATTTTGAGAGAATATTTGTGTTTGTCCAACCTGCCTATTCCCTCGAGGGGGCATCATCATCATTATCATATCCTATATCATCATCCCATTTCTTCATATCTTTTGTTTTATCATATTCTCCTATCATCCCTTCATTCATCTTGCTCCTTACTTCCTCAAGTGGCTGGGGCACCATATTTTTTTCCTCTATCCATACCTTAGCTTCTTTGAAATGATGTTAGTCGACATAAATCTCATCATCTCAAAGAGTGGTAAAATGTAGACACCAAAAATTGTCCGTGTCATAGTCTTATCTCATCAATACATGACCTTGTAAGACATTTTGTAATATTTTACCCTAGGTCAATATATTATCCCACTTATCTCATTTATTCCACTTAATCACCTTCCTAGTTAATTAAATAAATCTCATTTTTTAAATTAATTCCCCCTTCACATGTCTCAAAATAATTCAAATTAAATATTTGAATTAATCCCCCACTTATTGTCACATTGCAACATGTGTCACATGACTATAAATCTTCATGTGCACAAGTAATTTAACTAATTTTATTATTTAAATTATGAGATTCCCACTCAAATCCTATTTTTAGGCACATTCATTATGCATCGTATGCATCTTTTCCTCCAAAATAAATAATAGAATCCCATTATTCCCTCACATCCTTATTTTAGCCTCATGTCATAACCAACTTAATATGTGTCATAGTCACTAAAATCAACTTCTAATCCTAGCCATACACATCACACATTTAAATTTTAATCTTAGCCATCAAATCTTATCTGCTCTTTCTTATAAATCTAGCCTCAAACAGGCCATTTGGGAGAATCTTCTTCTAGAATCCTTACTCTGCCAAAATTTATTTCAATATTCTTATCTATCTATCTATTTTTCCTCTATCATCTCCATCTTATCATTATGCTAGGAAAATGAGCAATCAACATATCAAAATAATCAAACCTTTAAAATCTTGCATTCTCATGCAAGTGGAGAAGAGCAATGAAGATAAATCAAATCTAGCTTAGAGATCAGTTTGCATTCACTTGTTATTTTGATTTCCATAATTTCTTGTACTCTATTGTGCTAGTTAGGGTTTGATATCTTGTTTTAGTTTTATATTTGATTTTCCCTAATTATAACCGGTTTACAATTTTTGGCCAAATTGGACATTGAATTTTTTTTTTTAACTAAATCTTCACTTTCGGGAACCTATAGCTACTAAACCATGATGAATTGAAGATGATGCAAACTAGTGATTTGTGATATATTTTCTTTAGATTCTAAATACATATTTTTTAAAAAATTGGAATCAGATTGCATTTATTTTTCCATCTCCTAATTCGAAAACTAGTTTTTAACAGTAAACACCATTTTAAAGAGTGATGTTCACCATAAACAACATAAATATTTTCTATGAAGGATGAAATTCAATTTTTTTCAAATTTAGATTTTTAACTATATTATCTAGTAGACATTTGGTTTCATAGTGTTTTATTGAATACTTTTTTCTTACTTAAGTTTTAAAGTCAAACCAATTACAATTTAGACATAAGCGAACTATATACAACATAACTTTTTTTGTATGTATCAAAATTAAATTTATTTTATTTTCAAGATCAAGGACATTAGTACCTAACATGGACATATTTTTTAGAATTTTATTTGATAATATACTATTTTTCCACATGTGCAAAACATAAATCTTTATTTTCAATGAAAAACCCACATTCACAAGAAATAAAAAATAAATATAATAAAAAATTATATATATTTAAAATTATACTTTTTGGGAAGCTTATAATCAGGAATACATAATTACAAAAAATGAATTTTAAATGAATTCATTTGATCCCTTGAAAGGTAAATCAAAAGTAGTTTTTTATTAGCATTTTGATAGGTGTAAAGAAGACTCTATTATAGGTATGGTTTAAATGTAGTGGGGTTCTATCCAAGGGGATTTTATATAAGATGGTTTTATAAAATATTCTTCAATTGGAATCCTTCAAACAAAACTTTTCAAGGCTTAAATCATTATATTTTCTAAAAATATGTGATTTCAACAAAAATCGGGAAGTCCCAAAAATTGTAAACCACTTTTACGGAAGCACCCTAACGTATCTTTCAAAGTGGATAATTTCCCATCCTCAACTTTTTTTAAAAGGTGGAAGCAATTATAGTGGAGGGGACCAATTCGAGAACTGAGAATTCAAGTAGGAAAAAGGCTATTTTTTTTCATTTGGGATGCTATCATGAGAAAAAAATTGGAATGGGCTTAAGGTTCGTACATTTATGGGGGAAGGTGACCTAAAAACATAGGAGGAAAGAAAAACATGAATCTCATTATCCTCTTGAAAAGGGTTGGTATAAGTTCAACTTTGACGGGGCGTCTAGAGGCAACCCCAGATGCTCTGGAGATGGATGTATTGTTAGGGATTGGAATGGTAAAGTTGTAGGAAGAGTAGCAAAGTCGTTATCCATTGATACCAACAACACAAGTGAAATGGAAGATAATTTTCTTGGAATAAAACTCTATGTAGAATTGAAATTATCCAATATAGTGGTTGAAGGGGATTTGGTAGTGGTCATAAACAACCTTCATACTAGTTAAATACTAAATTCAAAGCTTGGGGCACTCTTAGAAAATTCATTGAAGTTACTAAAAGGTTTGAAGAATTGCACTTAAAATCATACATTAAGAGAAGGCAATCATGAGGTTGTCAATCTTTCAAATATGGGAGTTGATGAGATCTTGGTCAAAGAACTCATCAACATATCTATCACAAAGTCAAAAATTTATTATAGTGGTGGTTAGGTTGGAGGATCGCCACAAAATACTTGTGGAGAGCCAGATAACATGGAAAAGGTGGTGTTTATCGACTTCTCTAGGGATTTTTGGACGAGAATGGTTGATCACCTTCAAATTTTTGAAAGAAAAAGGTAAGCAGTGCTAAGTTGAAGTTGGGTGGAAATTTCTTATTTCCTTTTTGATGGCACAAGGGTTAAATCATTCTTCCCTAGAATTAGTGTTTTGATAACCTTAATTTTGCATGTCTCACCTTGATTAATTTTAAGTTAATTATGGTTCTAAGTGTAATATGTCAAAAAATTTAGAGCAACCTTTATATTATAATGTCTCACATGCTCGGGGGTGGTTTTTGTAAAATGAATGACTCATATCAGACACATAAATTAAGGCTTTCTTCACGATGCTGCACATATCCATCATGTGTATTCTTAGTGTATGGTGTGAGTTGTATTTATGATAACATATTGGGAATTTCATTTGTTTTAGGAAGCATTAAATTCAATATCATCTTGGTTGAGTCTTATGGCGATGTTCATTTTCAAGGTTTTTGTGAGTGAATTGGCTTGCAAATGCATGGGCATGCAATTTCTATTGTTGGGAAATGAGTATCAAATGGATTTTTTGTGCCTAGTGACCACCCTTCAGTTGAAGCACATTCTTCGCAAACCATACTTCCTTAGAATTGTGGTGATGAAATTTATCACAGGTAAATGCTTCATGGATGGTGGTGAAGGGTAGTAGGTCGACACAAACATCACTTCTAAGGTGTTGGTTGGTTTTTTGGATGTAAAATTTCCCAAGCAGGAAGTGAAAATCTTAAGGTAGGAAATTTTCAAGAAATTTCTTCTAGTTGGTTTGGATGAAACATTGGCTATGGCTACTCTTGGAGTTGGAATCCCTCGCCCTCACGATTTGGGTCTTCCTGAGGTCTTGGGGGGAAATAGTTAAATACTATCCTTTTATCCTATATTTTCACGGGTTGGAATTGCTTGAAAATTGTATGTTGGTTGAAATAGGAGTGACATTTCTAAAGAAAAATGTTTCATCTTAATCTTATGCAATTCTCTACTTGGAAGCAAGAGTTCAAAATCTTCATGCAAAAGAACGTCGCCTAGTAATGGCCATTGGGTGGTATGTTAAAGTGTATGTTTAGCATTTGGGCAAGGGTATGTTACAGTGTCTGACAAGTATGGCTATACCTTCATATTTTCATAGTTTTGTAGCTCTCCGGTGTTAATAGGTTTTGTATATGTTAGTCTCCTCCCATGCTAGTATATGGTAGCATGACCCTACATGGTCAATTTTTGGGTCTTCATCTATACAATCTAGTGGGTGTTTTTTGGGTTAGGGGCTTTGTTACAAAGGATGAAAATTAGTAAAATCCATCTGCCCTTATGAGCCAACTATGTAATTTTTTGAAATATCAATATAAATACTCTCTTATCTATCAAAAAAATGTAAGAAATATTTATTTTAGAAAGATTTAAAGAAATGACTTTATAAAGCTAAAAATGAAAAATAATTCTTAATAAATGTAAAAATAAGTAACATTTATTTTTTTTAGAAAGATTTAATGAAATGACTTTATAAAACTAAAGTGAATTTTTTTTTTTTTTAAATGTAAAAATAATAGTTTATCTTGTTTTTATGTAAAAATTCATCATAATATTCAAATTGAGAAATAATTTTAATTTTTTTTAAAGTTAAACAAAAACTCCTCAGCTTGCAATTCACAAGCACATGACAACTGAATGCATGAAGGTTTTTCATGAAGAATGCTATGTTTTGCATGCATTTGAAATAGTCACATCAAATGCATGTTGAATTTACGGAAAGAATCTACTAAAATTAATGGTTGCACATTGAATGGAGGAATGGGTCGACTATTAAATTCCATAAAACAAATGGGAAAATACATGGTATTATTGTCACAATCATCCCATCCATTTTTTCTACCATCATCTGCCCTTCCCTTCCTATGCATGTGTTACTATTTGCCAATGCCCTCGCACATTTCTCAACTTTCCAATTGAAATTGTGTCGAGGGCTTTGACAAATGACCCCGATGGAACCACTGTCTCTCACCCCCTTCCTGCAACTGTCCATGATGTTTTGTGCAGAAAAAGAAGGTATCTGGAAGAGGAGTAGCAGCCACAGCTGAAACGATTCAAATCCCAGCCACAAATTTGGAATTGTGATTGCGGTGATGATGATATGTTGGGCTCATTTGGATTTGAGTAAAGAGACATGGGTATAGATTACTAAGAATTGCTTCTCTTTGCAGAAACTAACGAATTCCTGAGCTTGGTAAATTCTGACATGAGAAATGGGCTATTCTAAAGCATTATAGATATGTGAAAATTAATTTCAAAATAAACAGTTAAATTAAATTCATTTTGTGGTGATTAAAATTAATTAAATGTTAGTACAATTTTTTTAATTATTTCTTGGGCTCTTGATGGATTCACTTTGACTAAGCAATTTGGTGGAGTGTTAAACAATTTCCAAATACTTCTGCTAAAACTTTGCATTTTTTTTGTGTATACCAGGTTTGTTGCATGGAATGTAGTTGAATCCTCTGGGCATATCTAGCTTCCATCAAAATTTTGAGGCATTGTGTGAAATGGTTCATGTTCCTTGTTTGTGCCTGTACATTTTGCGTGCATGTATACCAGTGTAGTTGCAACTATAACATCTAAAAAATTATTCTATTCTGCATGCTTTGATGGATGTTCATACCTCGCCCCCAAGCTCCCATTGGCAACCCCATTTGGATTAGCCCCTAAGTATAAGGCAATAAGCATCTGTTGTAGGATTTGATACCTCCTTTCACTTAGCCTCCACGATTTTTTGTCTTTCACTTTTAATTATTGAGTTGATTTATTTACTAACCTTGTACTTTAAATTGATATTGACAGAGATATTGTCTACATCCCATGCATATTTATTAGAGTATATGAAAGAATTGGTGTATGGATAGTGTACTCATTCTGGTTCCATACACCAATTTTGAGAGTCGAACTTCATTATTGTGCCATGTTATCAGTTTGTAGGTTGTTTAGGGTCATTTTGCAATTTTAGTATGGGTTTTGTGATTTTATGTTTGGGGTCAATTGTATTTCTGGTTGTAATTAGCATGTGTATTATTAGTTTTATTCCATGCCATCCAGACAACAAACCAAGGACAATAAGTTTACATCTTCACAATCCTTTAATATCTAATCTTTATCTCTTTTTTTGGTGTTGATAAAATTTGATATCCATTGCATCCATTTGGCCTCTTCAAGTGTTTTAATATTTAGATATATTAGAACCTTTCTATATTGTAGTCTATTTTATGAATTTTTGGGTTTTCTATTTGTGTGACTATTGTTTCAATGATCTTTCCTTGTACATCTTTAAACTTCTTCTCCAATGGATTATCAATTATCAACATTTAAAATGGATGATGATTATGAATAACTGTAAGGTGTTAATTTCATTTTCAATGGAAAGTCTATGTTGTATTTATACCACATGCTATTTAGACTTTCAGGTCACTGGACAACTCTTCCAAGTAAAGTAGGTGAATTTTTTGAAGAAATGAGATAATTATACCATATTTGTCATGTGGTGTATGGGTGAAGCCACAATAGTGGGGAAGGAAAACTCACAAGAAATGAATACATGGAAAAAAAATTGATTTTAGGGTTTTTTACGAACCAGGATTCGAGTGAACCCTTTTAATTCTTTCACGCCCAAAAACCCAAAAAAGTCCCTTATGGAAGAGTGGTTTGTTCGAACCAGGGTTTGAGTGAACCTTGGTTCGAGTGAATCCCCTTTATTCCTCATCCCCCCTAAAACACCAAAAAAACCCAAATTTTGGCACTTCGAAGCTCAGGTTGAGGATGAAAATGGAGGAATCTTCACAAACCCAACTGGAATCAGGTAGTCCTCAGAACGAGTTATCCAATGAATATAATTTTAATATTTTTTGGTTGTATTATGTATTTTTTTTTTAGTTTTATTAAACATAATATTTTCATCGAAAATGAAGGTCTTTGTTCTCCACATGTGGAGAAAAATAGCAAATTATCAAAACAAAATTTGAAAAATATGAGTGCACCAAATATTGAAGTCCTTGATCCAACATAAATAAAATTGAATTTCAATATATAAAAAAAAAGCTATGCATTATACGGTCGTGCTATGTTTGAGTTGTAATTGGTTTGACTTCAAAAGTTGATGAAGGAAAAAATATTTAACAAAAATCTATCTAACCAAGTGAAAGCACTAGGTATCAGAGTTACAAATCTAAATTCAAAAGAATTGGAATTTTATCTTTCATGGAAAAAAAGTTATGAATTATACAAGGTGCATCACTTTTTAGAAATTTTATTTTTTGAAAAAATCTAGTTTTCGTGGGAGATGGAAAAATAAGTGCAATATGATTCCAAAAATTTTGAAAAAAAATATTTTTAGAATCTATAGACAAAATGTGACGAAATTCTAGTTTGCATCATGTTCAGATTCCTCATGGTTTAGCTGCTATAGTTGCTCAAATGTGAAGATTTAGTTAAAAGTAATAATTTCAATGTCTAGTTTGACCAAAAATTGTAAACCACTATTGTGAGATCACCCATATGTCAATTTTTTCTTGGCAACTTCAAAATGTATGAGACATTACGATTTTTAAAAGTTTGGTATCTTGTTTCTCAATATTTATTTATCATCAAATATGTTTTTAATTGTACCTATATGATCCCAAGAAGATTGTTTCTCTGGATATTTTTATCATAAAAAATGGGTGTAATTGTGCGTAATATGATTACTTGAATATTTTGTCTCTCGAAAAATTTGATCATCAAACTTATGTGCAATTATGGTAAATATGATTTCAAGGAGATGGTATTCTCTGACTATTATTGATAATCAGATATATGTTTAATGCTGACTAATATGATTAACTAGTACCTACCAGCAATTACTTGAAAAGAACAGGTTCGAAGAGGAGTGGAAATGGAAAAAGTTATCCAGGTAGATTAGTAGTGAGAATTTAGAAACAAAGTTATTCTTTATGCAGGTTTGAGGAGGAGTGGAAAAAGCTGCAGGTTCATTAGGTTCATTAAATTGTCACAGATATTTTAACAAAACCCAAAAATAAAAGTCATGATTTTTTATTTTTTTATATATTAATTTAAATGGTTGTTTTTCTATTATAATTTTTTTGTTAATAATTTATTTATTCTTCAAGATTCCAGAAAAAGAATATGTTTTTACGAAAAGAACATGATTGATTTTCTAAACATCTTCTTTTAAATTGATTTTTATGAAATCATTCTTTATAATTGAATCTTATAAATTTATATAATATTTTTTAAATGTGACTTTCAAAAATTAAAATTTACATATATAAAAATATAAATCTAATATATTTCATATAAATATACTTAACATAAATCAATTTAAAAAACAAAACTCAAAATTACTATATTAAAATAAGTTCTCTTATTTTAAAAAAATATATCTATTTTAAGATAATTAGTTTAAGTTATGTTGAACAAGTTTTTTTTCAAATCAAACTAAGTCACTCATTTTAATTATATGTATACCTTTGTCATTTTTAATTTAGTTTAATCCTTTTTAAAAAAATTGAGATTACATTCAATATTCTAAATGAATTATGTTGAGAGACATGATATAGTTGTATATGGGTGTTAAGGTTTAGTAGAGTTGGCTTGGGCAGTGGGTTTTCTCGCCATTGGTATTGGGTTCAATTCCACTCCTAGGTTATAAAAAGTTGAGTATCAAAAAAAAAAAATTCTAAATTTTTGAAAAAAGTTCTTTCATACATTTTTTTTTTTAAATTTAAGAAACTTCTTAATTAGAAAATAGAAACTTAAATTAAAAGGAAATATCTTAAATTTACTATTACAAATAAAAAATAATTCAATATTTAAAAAATAAAATTAAAGCATTGCAAAAAAGAAAAAATCATCCATATTCTGTTTCTTTCAAAATTAATGTATATCTTTAAAAAAGAGAAAAAAAACTTAAATTTTTATTAAAGAAATTATTTTACAAAAATATAGCAACTTAGATATATAATCTAATATAAAATATTTTGTACATCTAAATTAAATTTAAAATAACAAAATTAAATACAAAGAAAATATAATAAATTTATTATTACACAGAAAAATAAGTTTTTAAATTAATATATGTAAAAAATACCATATCTATATTTAAAAAATTAATGTACGCTAAATTTTATAATAAAATTAGGGTTATAGTTCAATTAGAATTATAAGATAAAGCTTGGATTTATCGTTAGGGCGATTGGGGGTTAGGTCAGGGTCACAATTAAGGGTTAATGTTCAATAAAGAATAGGATTAGAGTTAGGGTTAGGGATCAATGAGGATTAAGATTAAATTAGGGATAGGGATAGGGATAGGGTTAGGGTTCAATTAGTGTTAAGGTTATTTTAGGGTCAAGAGTCTTAATTAGGTTTTAATTATGGTTAGGTTTAGGTTAGGGTACACAAAAAAATATTCAATATTTTTTAAAAATTGAAAGCGTTGCAAAAAAAAAAATCATCCATATTCTATTTCATTCGAAACTAATGTATATCTCTAGAAAAATATTTTAAATTTAAGACTTTATTAAATAAATTATTTTACAAAATATAACAACTTAGAAATACAATCTAGTATAAAAGCTTTCCATAATAAGTGCACATCTAAAATAAATATAAAATTACAAAATTTTAAATACCAAGAAAATATAATAAAATTATTATTACACATAAAAATAAGTTTTTAAATTAATATATATATTAAAACTACCATATCTATATTTAACAAATTAAAGCACACTAAATTTTATCATAAAATTAGGGTTTTGGTTCAATTAGAATTCTAATATAAAGCTTGGAGTTAGGGTTAGGGTGATTGGGGTTAGATTAGGGTTATAATTAGGGGTTAATGTTCAATAAAGGATAGGGTTAGGGTTGCAGTTAGGGATCAATTAGGATTAATATTAAATTAGGGATAGGGTTAGGATTAGGGTTCAAAAGGGTTCGATTAGGGTTAAGATTATATTAGGGTTAGGGTTCTTGATTAGGGTTTAATTATGGTTAGGTTTAAGTTAGGGTTCAATTAGATTTAAGGTTAACATTACGGGTATACAATATATCTTCGGGTAAAGGTTATGGTTAGGGTTACAACTCAACTAGGATTAGGAACAAATAGGTTTTGGGTTAGGGTTGAGGTTCAATCAGGGCTAAAGTTTAATCAACATTAGGTCTCAATTAAAACCCTAATTGTATACTAAATCTTAAGTTCAAATAAAAGTGCATAGGGGCCTCAAGATGGATGTCTCGGGAATTTTTCATATTCTATTTCATTCAAAATTAATGTATATCTCTAGAGAAATATTTTAAATTTAAAACTTTATTGAAGAAATTATTTAACAAAAATATACCAACTTAGAAATACAATCTAATATAAAAACTTTCCATAATAAGTGCACATCTAAAATAAATTTAAAATAACAAAATAAAATACCAAGAAAATATAATAAATTTATTATTAAACACTAAAATAATTTTTTAAATTAATATATATTAAAACTACCATATCTATATTAAACAAATTAATGTACACTAAATTTTATCATAAAATTAGGGTTATGGTTCAATTAGAATTCTAAGATAAAGCTTGAAGTTAGGGTTAGGGTGATTGGGGTTAGATTAGGGTTACAATTAGAGGTTAATGTTCAATAAAGGATAGGGTTAGGGTTACAATTAGGAATCAATTGGGATTAAGATTAAATTAGGGATAGGGTTAGGATTCAAAATGGTTCAACTAGGGTTAAGGTTATGTTAGGGTTAGGGTTCTTGATTAGGGTTTAGTTATAGTTAGGTTTAGGTTAGGGTTCAATTAGATTTAAGGTTAACATTTGGGGTATACGATATATCTTGGGGTAAAGGTTATGGTTAGGGTTAGGACTCAACTAGGGTTAGGAACAATTAGGGCTTGAGTTAGGGTTGGGGTTCAATCAAAGCTAGAGTTTAATCAACGTTCGGTCTCAATTAAAATCCTAATTGTATACTAAATCTTAAGTTCAAATAAAAGTGCATAGGCGCCTCAAGATAAACGTTAGTTTTTATGGGTTAGTCTTTATTAATAAATTTTATTAATAAATAATAAATGGGTTACTCTTTATTAAAATAGGAAAAATTCATTATGAAGTTTGATCATGAAATTTAAAATAGGCACCTTGAAAAAAAGGTAAGCCCTCTAGTACAATATTCATTTTGATTTATTTTTCAGAGATTTTATGAAGTTTAAAGTTAATTATTAAATATTTATTATTAGTAAAAAGTATATGATTATTATTAAATAATGTTATTAAAATATTACAAATGTAATTGCTACTAGCATATCTATATTTAGAAAATTTTTAATTAAAATAAGTAGATATTCTTTTGAAGAGATATCCTTTTTGAAGTGTCTATTTTAAATTAAATTCCCACCATATAAATACAATGGACCTCTCAAAAAAGATATCTTTCCACTTATTTTACATAGATTTTTCTAAATATAAATATACTAATTATTATACTAAAAGTACTAATAAATACAATGAAACATACTATAGCTGCATTGATGTGGCCTTTCACTTTATTAGAATTTGTCAAATCAAGGTTGATTAAGGTAATTTGTAGAAAACATTTATCATCTCTATATTGTATGCTTTCCGGAATTTCAAATTACCCGCGGGATTCCGGAATCATTTCGTTGGCCTGTTTGTTTTCAAATTCACTTAATAAAGCTCCCATAACGTTTAACAGTAACTTATGTAAAACATTTATGATTTTTATAATGCAAGCTGTGTCCAGCTGTCAGCAATTTATCCTCTACAAAATTGTTTTCATGTATAAAGTCTCCGTACATTGTAAATTGTGTCGATTACGTTCTCTGCCCTTGAAAATTAGACGGGCTTCGGTTGGGCAGCGGCTATCCAGCCCCGAAAATGCACCCGGGCATGGATGCTGCAGACTGGTCGCTGGATATTACTTAAATATCACAGCGTGGGTTTCTGACACATCTGACGCAAATTGTTATGGATGCTGCAGTTGGTAGTTGGATATTACTTAAATATCTGACCTAATATACATTTTATTTTGGGAGTAATCAAGATTAAATTTACTAGCGCTAGACCTTTAAAGAATGAGATGCGACGCAATATGGGATAGTTGTAAGCTTTGAACTGATATTTTCTCCGATGGAGTCGCCCGCTGTTTCCTTAGTCTCTGATATTCGAGTGAAAAGGAAGAGTCTATCAGTAATACGTCCTGAAAAGACAAGAGAGAGGTACTCACTATTCTTGAGCAATCTCGATCAAACACTAGTGGGCTACCTCATGAAACATGTTCATTTTTATTCTGGTAATCAGGAAATAGCATTTGATTCCATAATCTATCTGCACACGGAGGCGCTCAGTAGGATTTTGGTTTTTTATGACTTCATATCCGGGAGGCTCACGTTCAATTCAAAGGAAAGGCGGTTTGAGATCGACTGTAACGCCGCAGGAGTTCCCTTTGCCGTTTGCACTAGCGAACTAACTTTGGAAGAGATGGGAGACATTACATATCCAAATCCTGCGTTCGCTCAGCTTTGTTTACTGCCCGGATCTACCAATCAACTACCAGAAGATGAACCTCTAATGTCGTTTCAGGTTACGTATCAATAATATGTGCACTAAAATTCTGGTCTTGAACCATGCACACTGCATTCTAAATTGAAATTTGCTTTCAGAATATAGGTTATAGAAAGTTTTCATGTCAGAATAGTAGATCATCTATCGTAAGGATGAACCTGTCATCTAACAGGGAGGGGGAGTTCCATTCTTAAAACGATGGATCTCTATAACTGACTTTTAGCATAATCCCTCGAACTCCCTTCTGTATCTCACAGCTTGCCATTTAAGCTGTCTTCTACACGCTAAGTGATCTTCTTCATCAGTACTCTGAACTTAAACTGATTATTCTGATTTAGTACAATAAGGAAAAAAGTAATAATTGAACATTGACGTAGTGCAGGTAACTCAGTTCAGATGCGGTGGCTTCGCTTTGGGAACTGTTGCAAATCACGCTCTTATGGATGGATTTGCAGTGCAGGAGTTTGCAAAGAATCTCACCCATGTGGCTAGAAAGGGAGATTTGGCTTTCCTCCCTGTAACTGATCGTACCTGCTTGAAAGCGCGATCTCCTCTTCTGATAAAGTACCAGCACGGAGAGTTAGTGAAGCCTTCTCAACTGGGCGTTGGTTCCTCGCCCTTCAAGCCACGAAACATGGATCTCTTGCGCAATATGATTCTCCTCCACAATCAACCAGATAAGCATGTTTTTCAAGTCTTCTCCTTATCAGGAAAAACGCTTGGTCTCCTCAAGTTAAAGGCCAAGGAAGGGGGGGTTACTCATTGCTCAAGTTTCATCGCAGCACTGGCACACCTGTGGCGTGCAAGAACTGCTGCAATGGAAAACATCAAAGCCAACGATTTTGCAACAGTTCACTATGTCGTGGACATAAGGTGGAACATTATTAGTATTTTGCTTCATAAATTAAAAATTCATTCTAAGTGAGTATATACTACTTAAATTGATGTCAATAATATTTAGTCCTTGTTTATGGATGGATTTGGATCAGGTCAAGGATGAGACCTCCTCTTCCTCGGGAATACGCAGGCAATGCAATAGAACTAGCCTATGCGAAGGCAACAGCCAAAGAATTACAAGAGCAACCATTTTCAGTGATTGTGAAAAACTTGGAAGAAGCAGGAAATAGATTGACTGATGAGTACATGAGGTCTACAATAGACTGGCTTGAACTTGATGATGGAGTGATGCCTGTAGAGAATGGGTTATCGGTTACATCGTGGACTCACATGGAATACGGAAGCCTAGAATTTGGAGGGGGGATTAAGTCCATATATGCAGGGCCTGTGGTTGGCAGAGAGGATCTTGTGGTGTTTATGGCCGACCCACAGGATAAGGACGGCATAAAGATTTGCATCGGATTGGAACCCTCCCACATGGCTAGATTTCAAATTCTTTTTCAAAATGTGGACACTGATACAACGATTAGGTCTAATATGTAGGACTTTCTTTCGTTTGTCTGTTTAAATGGAACATATGGATAGGCTTATTCATATTCTTAATAATTTATTATTTAATTCAACAAGTATACCATAAGCTAATAGTTTCAGTGAATAAAGCTTAGAAATAATTTATGCTCTTTAAATAATATATAGTACAATTTGTTTATTTGTTTATATATGTTATGATGATCTTATGTTTTGTAATAATAATGAATATATATTGGTAAGGGTTTTATCACATGATTTAATTATACATAATTTGCATAGTTATTGATGGTATTTCTTCTATATGTGATTTTAGTCTTATGCTAAAAAAATCATGTCCATTGAAAGAAATAATATTATTTCATATATGATTAGGAATACTATAATGATCGCTTATTTATGTTTCATCTTCAATTTATGAATAATTGTATAAGTTACATTGGCTTTCTTCACATAGTGTGAAAAGGTGGTCAAACTTAAAATTAAGATTATCCTCAAAACATTTTTTTATTCCTCAAAACAATTTTTTATTCATTATAAGATATGTGATCTTGATTATAAAATTCTTGTTGAACACATACATATAACTAAAAAACTTAAAACATCTGGGATGAATTAAAATATATCATCACAATAGTCAAACACAGGGAAGCATAAATTGTCTCATGATTTAATGTGTACATGAAATATGAAAATACATAGTCATGAACATATTATAGTGAGACCATCTCACCCCCACCAAAGGTGGCTCATCTCCACATAGATGACACCTAAATCCAATCACCACCATCTATCTGCTCTACCAACCAACCCCAAGCATTATATCTTTCCATTGTTATGGTGTCACTCTCTCACTCTAATGACTCACTATAGGTAGGATGCTCTATATGCCATAATTACTTAAATGACATGACCAAAATATGCTCAAAATTTTCCAGCATGTGTATGATATAAATTTATTTGGTATTTTAGAACTGTAAGGAAGTAAAGATGGGTAGAAAAATTTCTTATGCTAATCTTGATAAGAATGTGTATATGAGTGAATTTGCACCCCTCTTGCAAATTCCCCTTTTACATCCTCCACCTTAGAAAAATCAAATCCAACCAAGTAATTCCACATCCTCATTTCATACTCCATCCACTTGGCGCTTGTGTTTAGTGTCGGTAGGGGAATTTATATCGAGAAAACACACACATCACACAGATGTTTGCGCAGCGTGCTACCATCCAGATTGGATTCCTAGCTCTGGAATTTGCAGAGGCATTAAGTTCTCCATTGGTGATGAAATGCAATGCCCCTGCGCCTTCCTGCCGACCTTTGAATGGCTCTTTCCCTCCTAAACCTTCTTAAAATGACTATCCTTCATCTTGATTGGAGCTTCTTCACATTTCAATCCATCCCTTTAGCAATTCTTGGTCTCCTACACATAGATTTGATTACCTTCACACTTTTCTCATATGTTTGAGCTACTAGTTACACTATCAACTCTTTCAACAATCACAACATCTGACACATCTACCACAAAAGCTATAGCTTGGTTTCTTGCGAGACTTCTTTCGACTTTGTTGCGGCTTCGTCGACTCTACCATTGTTGTGGGCTTGCAATCCTCTCTCATTGCCCTTGACTATCTTTGGTCATTTCGTATTACTTAGTTGTTGGATTTGAGTAGCATAGTGTCTCCCATAGTATTCGGTTTCATTTCCATACCAACGTTTTTTCCTTTATCATATTTATATCTACCTCTCTATTTAGCTATCCATGGAGGTGGAAACACCAAAGTGGGGGTTTGACTGTGGGAAACCCCTAAACATCCCCCAACATTTTTTCTCTCTTGAAAGTGTGTAGGTATGTAATCATGTGGACCTTGCTAGCAAACTAGACTCTTCGTGAGTTGTATTCTCTCCTTTCTCATTCTTTTTGTTTCATAGTCATTTCTCTTGTTATTCCTATCATTATGTCACTTTCCACTTTAGGCATCACTTTAAACTTCACTTGCTAAGATGTTAGTAGATTTTTGGTACTTTTACTATACTTTTGCACTTTTTGTCCATACGGACGCCAGCACACCTATGAGACACCAACGTGTTGCATTATCATCCTTGACCTACATTGTTGTCCTTTGGTAGAGAGTTGTATCTGGTAAAATTCAGGTTCCAAGCCTACTTGTTTAGCCCCACCAAAACTCTTGGGTCAGTAGAGTGAGAGAAGCACTAAGAGTGCTCTTGATTCTCTATCCTTGACATTAAACACCTGCGTGTTTGAGGTAGATTAGGGAAGCCTTCTGCTCTTGACTCTCCATGTCTTAAAGCCTTGGTGTGGTTGGTCCCCTTGCTCTACATTTAGGTGAACTCAACGTAAAGTATTTTGGTTCTATTTAGCAGTGTTGAAAAACCCTTTCCTCGTATCCTAGGAGTGTTGTGGGTGTTAGTGTTGTGAGGTTCCTAGCCTTGCAACCTAATGTATGACCCCTAGTGGCATGGCTAGAAGGTTCCATAAGCATCAGGAAATGAACTCTTAAGTGGGTAACCGCTTAACTATGAAACCTTTGGGGGATCATGTGAAATCTCTATCTAGTATATGAAGAAATGTCCTCCTTCTTACATCTACCATCCCATCTATGCAACATGCGAGTGGGTTTTTTTGAATAACATTCACACCATAGGATTTGTCGATGAATTACAATAGAGAACCATATCCCTTAAACAACCTCGTGCATATCAATGGAAACACCATAATGGGTGTTCTTGTTGACCATATATGCCAGGTGAATGTCATTACTGAGAAGATCACACTGATTAATTTCTTACACAAGGATGGATATGACGAATCTAGGAGTACTATTCATACATACAATGAGATTTGTGTTCCTCCCATTAGTTGCATCACCTTGTTAGTCCTAGTTTGACCTAGATTCATAAATGCACTTTTTGACATTATCTTAGGGTCTGAGCTCTTCAGGGTGAAGCTAGGTATCCCCTGCTTGGTCTCTATGAATGCAATTCCCTTGGTAGTTCATAAGTGTGAATTTTCTCATGAGGGTTTGGTGCATGTAGTCTAGGAAACCAGTTATAAACCATCAATTATGCATGGGGGATACTCACCGTATCACTTTCGGTCTACTTGTGTTTGTCTCCTACCTCCTAATATGGACCTCTTGTATCGAACTTATGTGAAATACAAGAGTGGTGAAATAATACCTAAGGTGAGATGTCATCCTTCTCCCTATTTTATTTTGCATAAAGCTTGCATGAAGGAAAAATGTGATGTTGCCTTGGCTCAAAAATGGGAAGAAGAGAAGCATGCCTAGGGCCCTTCTTCTTCTTCTTCTTCTTCTTCTATAATCCCTCCTGCCACTTCTATTGTGGAATCATCATCTTATGCTCCTATGTGTTTGTTGGAGATCCCAATGGTGCCTACTTGGTGAAGTCCCAAGCATTTAGTGTTTGACCCTCCTATCTTACCCATGGTACCTTGGCCCATTTTGTACGATAAGGGGAAGGGTCCCCATGGGGCGTCCTCTATGTCTTGGCCTCTATGGCCTTCTACTACTCCTACCTATAATGTAGTGAATGGGAAGAGGCCCACTACTGAGGCATTAGAGCCAACTCCCTCCACTATTGTTCCCTTATCTTCTCAACCTCTCCATCCTATTCCCATCGAGGAGTCTCTCCCTCTACTAGAAATGACTATGATATATACTTTGATGGTCAAATAGGAGTCTTACATTCCTTCTCAACTCCCATCCTCTAGCTCTTGGAGTCGTAGAAACTACCTTATGCATGAGCACAAGCGTTAGACGAAGGCTCTTGCCACTGAGCAGTCCACCTTGTAGAAGATGAAAGAGGAGTCAATAACTCACACTTCAACACCTTCTGCTATGTCATCCTCTCCTGCCCTCTCTGCTTTAGTTCCTTTAGCTTTGGTTCCTCTTTTGGCTCTCACCTTGAGCATAAGTGATCCTCACCCAAAGAGGGTGTTGGTTATTTTTTATGGGAACCAAACTTAATCTCACCACTTACCTATGAATCTACTAGAATTCAATGGTTAGCAAAGGAAAGGATTCGCCAACACCTAAGTAAAGATTTTGAGGCCCTTATTTCTTCACTTCGGGCTCTGTGAAACCCAAGAGGGTGATCCCTAGCAATGTATTAATCATAATAAATTTATGCCATTTTGGATCATAAACACTACAAAAAACATAGATAATTCTCACACAAATACTCAATATGTGACTATATTAAAGAAGTTGGTTGCTTCTCAAGTATATTCACACTTGGAGTGTGAGAATGACAAAACCTAATAATTTTGTAACCCTTTTATAGATCTTGATTTTATGAATGGGTAATTACTGAGTAAATCAACACAACACAATATAACTACTTATCCTAGTCCAGCGCCCAATCCTCATAATAGAGTCAATGTCAATACATACATAATATGATAGTAATCTCAACACTTGACAATATATGAGGCTCTAAAATTCTGCATTGTAGTATTTCAACATTGTGTTCTAATCCTTACTTCTTACTAGCATCCTAGTATTAAGTTCATTACAAATTTGTAGCTATATATTCAAGTATCTACATTAATTTCTTGAATTAACAAACAAGAATAAAGCCATAAATCCATTTGAAATTAACAAAGAAAAATAAGATAACCTTGATTATATTATTCATAACTTGTGAAAATAGTACATAAGATAGAAAAATGGTGTTGAACTTGCAATATTACTATTTTGTATTGCCAGTTTTACCACTGATATTACATATGTTTACTGATAGACCAAAACCTAAGACAAATTACTAGGCTAATCAATAAAAAAATTCATCCTTGTGTGTCTAGAAACCTGAATAAATCACTACCCAACCTCTCTATTTCAGGCCCTGGAATCCCATTTATAAGGACATGGGAGAAAAAAAGTGACAGGCCAAAATACAATTACATTTTCATTTTTAGGGAAAATTTCACCCTAATTTTAAATATATTTTCTAGACGGTTATGCATAATCATTTTAGAACAAGGGGAAGCAAAAGTTAACAAACTCCAAGTAGTTGGTTGATGAAGACAAGACAACCTTCCAAAAGGCATGACTCGTCGATGCAACATCATCGAAAATCCCACATCCACATAGACCAAAGAAGATTCTCCAAAAGTACTAGAGCCAAAAACTTACATACTTCCTGGAAAAAGAATATTTGTCGTTGAGGATACAAAGTCCAAAACTTCTCTATTAGACCAGCCCAAAATATTTCCACATCAACACCAAAGACAAAAAGTGGCATGCATGCTAAAGAGGACAATCTTGATGTAGTGGCATTGGTCTCATTAAAAAAAAAATTTGGGCCGAGACACTATTCTAATTTGTCAACATTAGAGTATGCTCGCCCTTGCCGTGCTCACACTAAAGCTAGAGGAGCCACTACTCCTCCCTCATCAAAATCCTCATATGGTACCAAAGAAAGTAGATAATGGCTATACTCTGGGTCAGTATCTCCCTTGTCACCTGAAGAGCTATCAGAGATTTCAATGGGAGAGTTGTGCCTCCTTAGATGATCCTCGTGATGCTTATTCTTTTTCTTTGCTTTATTTTTGGGTTGCACAAGCTCCCTCCCCTTAACTTTTATTAATTCTTCATAAATAATTCAGCTCCTCGGATTGTAGGTGCTCACAACACCATCCTTCTTATTTTTCCCATGGTATTTTTTCTTTCCCTTTGGTGGTGTGGAAGCCCCAAGTGCCTCATGCTTAGTAACAAAAATGTTTCCTTAAATTTTAAACACATTGAGCCTTCTTAACCTCCTAATGGGTTGAAAAAACACACCCGACTTACCCATTTTATTGAAGACACAATAAAGACTAGAAAACCACTGAATATGAAGAGACACACCCGACAAAAATCCTTCACGAAACAAAAAACCTCAAACCAAGACAATTAAAATAGATCCAAAGAATGAAGCTAATAGAATAGAGCTTACATGAAAACCAACTCAGCAAGGATAAACACTTGAATACTTCTACAATTGAAGATAAAACAATCATATGCTACCTCATTCTGGTGCACACTTCATAATTCACGAAGGCTTCAATTGGTGAGACAAAATGGAAGGAAATCTACATTAAGTAGAAAATATTAGGAGCATGTAGCCATCAATGATCAAGTGGTGCCTCGCATGAGCGAGCTAACAACTTAGTCAAACAACTTTGAATCTAGGCAACAATATTTTTGGATTTAAAACCTCATCAATGGTGATCTTCAGGCATCTTTTCTAGACTTTACAAATTGTGCCTCAAAAATGGTGATATTATCATAGAAAGTTGCCGCAGTTTACTTTTAATTTCATTAGTCACCTCTAATATGACAATTACCATGCATCGCAACCCCGGCCTTTGCTCATTCATTCATATCAGCGAAGTACAAAGAACCAACAAATGAAAGAACAAATACTCACCATCTATCACCCATCGTGATTCTGCCCCCAACCTTCTAGGGTTTAATTAGTGATAAGAGAACCGACGTGATGGAATCACAATCGTTGGATTATTGTCCTTCTTGGAAATATTCATCTCATATCGTACATTGCTGATACACTTTACCTTCCACAAATTCTAATAGTGATGTGAGCATCCATGTGATAATATCTCAACCATTGTATCTAAGACCCATCCTTGATCACATTCCCTTTTCGATCGTGCATCACTAATTCATGCTTCACTCTCTAGATCACATCAGCGACAGGAGATAAGGTGATGGAGCAAGATTAAGATGCATGCACCTACATGAAAATCAAAGGCACAAGATATATCGTTTGCAAGAGAAATTCAATTTAGAGAAAGAGAGCTTGAAAAAATGACCTCATCACTCATCATGTATTTGAAACTCAAATCTTAAAATGGATCTGCAATGAGTGATAAGAGAGAATACAAAGAGTACCAATGGCCATTGTGTATCACTAATCCATATTACAAAACACATGACCAATTAATGATACAAGAGATACCTGTGATAACACACAAAACAAGTCCATCATGCATCACTAATTCAACATAAAAAATTCAAAATGTATCCGCAATATGCGAAATGAAGGAGACACCGGTCATTGATCATCATGCATTTGAACTCACAACTCTAATAACCATTAACGATGAGCGATAAAAGAGATGATTGAGAATACTTAAGTGAAGAATTCTAGCACATGCCTGTAAGCTGTTTTGAAAAGAGGAACTACCTAGGATGATGAATAAAAGGCCTCAGGATATTAGGACACATTTTTCAAAGGATGTAAAGGCCAAATAAGGTCAATTACTTAGCCATATAAAATAAAATAATTTTACACCTAGGTAGAAAGGGTCGATAATTTCATGAGCTCTAATGACATGAGATGTTTTAACATGACTGAGGATGAGCAACAAAAGGTCAACGCGAGAATCCAACATCAACCAGGCCAAAGTCTAAGGGTTTCAAAATAGAGAAAGAAAATTCCAAGGCAAGATCCATGAGCAAAACCCTTAGTCTAGGAACACTACAACTAGCTGGATTTTATAGAGTTATATAAAAATGGAACCAAAATTTTAGGGGTTCCATTAGTGGCTCCAGTTGGGGACATCCATTCCTCAAGGATAGAGCAAGAGTCTAGAATTTTACATGAAGCAAACCAGACATAGAGGACCAAAAAACCAAAAACAACCCTAGTCGGGCAAGAAAACCAGAGCAAAGTGAACCACATATGTATAATATTTATATAAGTTACAAGGCCATTCCAAGAGATCCATTTTCTATTTCTATTGAAGCCTCATTTGATATGCAAGCTTTCACTCTGCATCATGTAATTGTACCAGACTTCAACTTTATTTGGTAGCCCAAGGCCACCACACTTAAGACTAACACCTACCTCTGTCAAAAACTTTGTTTTCCACTATTTGTACCATGCCAAGGCTAAGAAAGTTCTCACAAATTATCCACTCAGTGATCATACTATGGATACTGAAATCAACCATAATGGACATAAGCTTGAATTGATTTTACCCTTGTCATTCATATCGAACTGAGAACTGAAGTCGAGCATTGATTGGAACACACGATCAATGTAGCACTTTATCTGAATCAACTTACAATCATATTCCACCCAATGTCTATGCAAGTGGACATGAAAATTAAAGCATTCATAGTCCATCTGATTACTATCATCATATAAGCTGACATCAAATTCACTTTTGCTTTTAAAATGAAAACCCTTATACATACCCCTTTCGAGAATCCAATCCATGGGCATATATTATGACCCTTTGAAATGATACTAAAATCTCATTTTTAGTACTCCAGGGTCATAATCATCTATTTTTTTCCCCACACCAAACACACATTTACTTTGTGTAATGAACAATAAATTCTCATATGCAGGCTTATGTTCAAATTGGCTTTCCAATTCCTCAGAGCAGTATAAACCAATTATGCTACCGTTTATTCTATTTTCTTGGGAAATTGATTCATCAAAATCCATAGTAATCGTGTTCTCACTTTGGTTATGGAACTCCCCACCAATAGCATTATCTAAACCATCCCAAGTGTCAAAAAATATCTCCATTTTAGGTTCATTAATATGGTTCAGTTTACCTCTTGTTTTAGAAACCAACTCAAAGCATGATGTCTCATAAGAGGAGTTGAATATATCAAGAATGATAAGGTCAATAACAAAGTTCCCAAATGCTTCTTCAGTTGGTAAATGCACTAGCTCTGATATAAAAAAATTGTCAGTGCCTGAGTGTTGCACTCATTTGCAATCGTACATGTTTCTTGGCCCATTTCCCCATTGATACAACCCTCATTGAATACTACTTTATCCATTTCAACTAAGACACTCATATATTCCCTTTTTTTATATGGATAGTCATAAATAACCGGGGATTAATCCTACTCATTAGTAACACATCTCTCATCATTCTTAGAACCATATCTAGATTCAGGATGTTGAACACACATAGTCTTATCTTTGAATTCACCTTCAACCATACTATCATCATCTTCTAGTTCTGATATAACCAAATTGCATTCCAATAATTCCTTACATGTATCTTCATCATTTACTCCCTGGGATAAATCCTTGTAATAAATGATGTTATTGAACCCTTCAGATACGAAGAATGCCTCCAAATTACTTTCACCAATAGATCCACATTCCTCATTCATTTTCATTATCTGGATTATCAATTTTTAAAGGTACATCAACAACGCTTGTGAATTTACCAATATCCTCATCGAATTGCTGGACATAGATTCATCCTCTGAAATATCCCTATCCATTACTTGGATAGATCTTTGATCCTTATCCACAGGGTGAATACTATTGTATTTCTAAGATTCAAATTTTGCATGTAATCATACTTGCCCTCATCAAAAATTCTGATCCAATCAATTATTTGATCAAAATATTGAGGCTTCCATTCCTTGGGTAAAGTAATAAGACATGTCCATCATACATGTAATAGAATAAATCAATACATATTGAATCTACAGGTCAATTTGTTTAGGAATTTCTAACAAGGAATCTAAGAACCTTGCTAACAATTCATATGGTGATTCTCTCTCCTGTCTTTTTCATGTGAGATAATTTTTTAATAAAGTATACTTGATCAACATCGCTTAAACTTTGTTGAGAGTCATCATGGACTTGTTTATGATCATCATGATGCAATGCTAAAGGAATTTCAAAAGCAACATCACCTTCATCTCTTCTTTCACTTTTTTGATGTGCTTTAGGAAAACTATCACTTTCAACCATATATCCCTTCGCCATTGAACATCTGAGTGTGTCACCAAAAAATGCATACCTTTGAAGAAAAAGACAATTTTGTGCCCGTTTTGGTCCCACTTTAAGTCCTATTTCACCAATTTTCAACCTAAAACAACATTTATAGGCCCCTAAGGTTGTTAATTTTGACTTGGAGGCCTGTTATACCCAAGGGATCATCCAAATTCTGAAAAATCATATTAAAACAATCCAAAAAGTACCATTCCCACTTAAAAATCCTTTAGGCCTAGTCCTTTTTGAGGATTTTTCAAGTTTTAAGCGGGAAAATGAATAATCAATCAAAAAATCCCCAAAGGTGTCAGCTTCCTGGGTCAAAATTCCTGACAATTAGGTTATGTTTCTTATATATACTTGTTTTTAGGTCTTTTCCTCTCTCCCCTGCTCATTTTTTTTACACTCAACTCAAAAATCACGTGAAAAACATCTTCCTCAAGAAGATTCATCTCTCACACAACATAAGTTGAAGCTTTTAGACAACAAACTAGGGATTTTTGCAGGTTTTGAAGCTCACTTCACATCCAAGATCACACCTTGGCAAGGTTGAAGATAGATTCCTATGGAGATTCATAGAGAAATCTAGGTTGACGAGGTGCCACTAGCCACCAACTCATTCCTAAAGACTGATTTCAAAGTGCCTCCATCTTCTAGCTTCAACCCACTTGTAAATTTGAGGTTTGCATTCCATTTACATTCCTTTTTGTTTTCATTTGCAAAGTTGTAGGATTTCTAGGGTTTAGAGTCTTGCATCATTTCAAATCTGTTTAATAAATCTTATTCTAGAACAAAAGAATTGGATTTTTCTTTGTTTCATGTTTTCCTAGTTCTAGACACACTTAGGGCTAGGGTTTATGAAGATTTCCATTTCATTTCAAGTTTGAATACAACCTAGGGGTTTGACCAAGGCAAACCCCACATTAAGAAACCCAAATATATTTTGTTTTGTAGGTTATTTTGTAGGTTTTGGACAAGATACCTACAGAGAAGTAGAACACAGACCTGATTTGTCCTCTCTTAGAGACATTAGGCACAATTTTCGCTAAGAAGAGACCTTACATGAATTAGAAGAAAATATCCCTTTGAGCACACCTTAAAATTTTAGTTATATGGCCACCTTGCATAACATACTTCACTTGCCTATGGCGCCATATTGTTTGTCCATGAGTATCAAGCATATGAATTTTTTATTGACTCATGGATCTCGAACTCAATTGTTGTGTGGCGCCTTATCAAAGTTATCAAGAGGTATAGCTTCGGTTTGGTTGTATGGGAAGCCGATCCGAGGCATGACTTTCCCTTAGCCACTCGCATGTGTGTTGTTATCCTATATCAACCTTGTGTGTATGTGTCTCACTCTCTTGGATTACTCACCCAACGAATAGCCTAAAGTTCTATTGCCTCAAAGACAATGTGAATTTTGGACAAACAACTTAGACAAATGGTCGAGGATTGATCCATTTATTTTTATTTTTGCTTCTTGGGTGATCCCACAATAGTGGTTTACAATTTTTGGCCAAACTAGACACCGATATTATTATTTTTAACTAAATCTTCACATTCAGACACCTATAGCAGCTAAACCGTGAGGAATTTGAAGATGATGCAAACTACAGTCTCATCACATTTTGTTTTTAGATTCTAATTTATTTATTTTTCTCAAAATTTTTGGAATCAGATTGCACTTATTTTTCCATCTCCCTCGAAAATTGGTTTTTTTCAGAAAACAATATTTCTAAAAAGTGGCACACATCGTATAAGACATAATTTTTTTTCCATGAAGGATAAAATTCTAATTATTTTGAATTTAGATTTGCAACTCCGATATCTAGTGCTTCCACTTGGTTAGATAGTTTTTTATTTAATATTTTTTCTCAAATTAGGTTTCAAAGTCAAACCAATTAGAATTTAGACATAGCGCAACCGTATAACACATAACTTTTTGGTATATATCAAAATTCATTTATTTTTTTGTTGGATCAAGGACTTCAATATTTGGTGCAATCATATTTTTCAAAATTTTGTTTTATCTTCTATTTTTCTACATGTACAGAACAAAGAGCTTGATTTTTGATGAAAAACCTATGTTTAATAAAACTAAGAAAACAAATACATAATAAAAATAAAACATATTAAAATTATAGTCGTTGGATAGCTCGTTTCGAGGACTACCTGATTCTAGTTGGGTTTGTGAAGTCTCCTCCATTTTCATCTTCAACCAGAGCTTCAAAGCGTAAAAATGTTGACTTTCAAAGTGCCTGTGGTGGAGAAGGGGGCAAAGGGGGGTTCAAACGAACCCATAGGGGTTTTCTCGAACCCAAGTTCAAGCGAACCCCCTATCCTTTTGTATTTTGTTTTTTTTTTTGGGTGGGAAATGTGGGCCCAATATTTAATGGGTTTGTTCAAACCCTGGTTCGAGCAAACCCCTTATGTGTTCACTTGAACCTACAAGTTCGTTCGAACCCCTAAAACTATTTTTTTTTTGTATGGGGTTATTTTTTCTTGTTTTCCTTCCTTCATCAAATTGTAAACCACTATTGTGGCTTCACCCTCTTTTTTATTTTTCTTTATTTTAGTTATTAGCATTGCATGTTTGTGTATCTTGTTTTGCTGCAAATCATACACCTTATGAGTGTCATTTTGTACTTATGTTTGTTTGACATAGGATCTTGGATCCTTGGGGTCCTGACCACTCCCTTGATCTTTTTCATCAGGTAGACCATCCACATCAATACACTTGGACCCCTCTTGAATTTCTACTTTAGTGTGAGTTTGAAGCAAGTTCATCCTCTCACTAAAGTGGGGGGCTAAATGTGGTAACAAAAAAAGTATCTTTTTTCCTTACTTGACTTAGGAATGATTAATGTTAAAATGAACTTAAGGTCACCTTGATCTAGTGTTGTGATGTGTTTTACACATCCACATTACATCATGGGCCCCTTTTTAAGCTAAATAAACCTAAATTTTCCCTAATTAAATTTTGTAAAGTGTATTCATTTACACCTTCACATTAATTTTAGGGCCCTTGGACCTAATGTTTCCTTAATCTAGTGTTGTAATGTGTTGTACACGTTCACATGGGATTTATGCCCCTTTTAAGCTAAATTGACCTAATCTTGCCTTAATTTAATATTGTAAAGTATATTTATTTACACTTTCACATTGAATTTTAGGCCCTCTTGCATTTATGAATTTTTTATATCATCATTAATAGGCCCCTAAGACCATTTATTGTGCATCTTAAGGCATATTTCAATGAAAATTTTGACAATATCAATAAATAAACTTAATTTCTGAACACCCTGACACTTTTGCCACCTAAAAAGGCCTTGTGGGACCCATACACAACCTTGGGCATATGAGTCCCACTTGGGTGGGACCCATATGCCAAGTGTGGCATATGAGTCCCATTTGGCCCCTTTTTAGGGTTTCGAGCGAGAAATATGGGTTTTAAGTTCAAATTTTATGAATGTCAACTTGCGGGATCTAATAAATGGGATATTAAATGGATTGTCTATATAAAAAGGGTCTCAAATAATTATTTCATTAATAATTCAAGATATGAAGTCAAGCACTCAAGACTTAAGCATTCCAAGAATTTACAAGATCATCTAGAGAGCATTCAAGATCACCTTTTAAGCAATTCAAGGGAAGATTCTTCACCATTTATTGCAAAAATTCAAGGTCCATCATCATGTCAAGAATATCAAGCATCAAGCATGTTATTGATCTAGTGTTATGATGTTGCATTTAAGATCCAAGGTCAAGCATTGTTCTACACTCATATCAAGATCTAGATCTACATCCTTCATAGTCATTTCATGTTAAATTATTGATTTAAAAGACATCATTCATGGTATCATTATTCATGTTTCATGTTCCATGCTTCATATTTCATGTCCTTATTTCATTATCTCATCATTTGGTTTAATTACTTAAAAGGGGTTTGACCAAAGCAAACTCCCACTTACTAACAAATCAACAAGTTTTTCTCTCTTTACACATGTGATTCCAGATCTAGGTGTCTTGAAGGTTGAAGATCCCTTAAAGATTAGGTTACAAGCTTGGAGAAAGTTGTTGGAGTTGTCCCCTCAGTTGCAAGGTTGCTATCTTCACAAAAATTCATCTATAGGTCGAAAATCAAAGTTTCAAATCTGCCAGCAAAGAGTGGTAGAAAGAGAAAATATTGAGGAGAAAATTCAGACTTTGAATATTCAAGAAACCCTAACTAGACTAATACATCAGTTTTGGTGTATGATTCCTAGTTTAGGTCATTTTCTAGGTTTTTGCAATTTGAAACACCCATTTGCTAGATTCTAGTTTCTACATAGAAACTCATATCTGGGACTAAATCACCCAGTATGGCATATGAGTCCCAACAAGCTTTAAAATTAGTGTTTTCAACATTTTAGAGCTTTATTAAGTCATCTTTAGATTTTCAAGTGAACACATTTCTTCTTGCAGCTTTATGTTTTGATTTACATGCATTTTTAGGTCATTTAGTGAAGTTTTGCATTGCACTAGGTTTAACTATTAGGTCTTGCATTTCATTTATCTTTCCAAGCCCTAGCTTGGTGGTGAACCCCCCATTAGTCTACAATTAGTCCATAGGACAACCCTATTATAAGTTCTCTTTCTCTTTTGCATACTTTAGATTGAGATCTTTAAGGTTTCCCTTCAATGAGATAATTAGAAAGTAGGTTTTGCTCTATGTTCTAAACCAAATGAAAGCATAACCCATTTTCCATTTTTAGATTTCTAAAAATATTCTATTTATTAAATTTTTAATTATGTTTTTTAACTTACATTAAATGATTAAATATAATAAGTATTAATAATTTATATTTCAAATTATTCAAAAAGTTTATACTAATTCTTTTAAACAAATTTTGATTGAATTTTTTTAGTAGAACGACATGATCTGTTCCTAAATCTACCACCATTGGGGCCCCTTCTAATCTATCAACATGAGCATCTCATTTAGCTACATAGTGAAAGCATTTTAGGTTATGCAAGCTTGGGCATTATAGTGCCCCATAGCCTGCTACTAACGGTTTATCAGAGGAAGGCATGATTCATCAAACAATAAGTTATAGATTTGGATCTACCCAACAATGGAACTATTATTAATGACAGGTCCAAATCAAAAACCAACCAAAGTATCTCATCAGCTTCTCAACGGCTAAAAACTTGTCAAACATTAATGTCAACAATGGCTTAGAAAATGTAATATCTCAACTACCGGCCTTCAATTTCATTTTGGATATGTAACTTTACATTCTCAAATGAAAATAACAGGTCCATCTCCAATCACTTGCACAACTGAGAGAGGACAAGGAAGCATAGTTGGATCAAAACAGACTAATCTAAGTTGCAAACCCACCCCAACGTCACACGCCAATAAAGAACTGTTATTCTTTAAACTATTAAAGTTTTTTTGTTTTTCAAAGGTAGGAGAGGGTGGAGATTGTTTATGGTGCTAGCCCCTTTGAAGAAGCTGAAGAAGATGCAACCATCCCTACTTGCATCAACGTAGTAATAGGCTAATGAAAAAAATCATTACCATCTGATTGCAACCATTAACAAATAGCTCATCAGATATAACATGTAGGTTTGTCCCATCCAATCAACTTTCATTTTTGTGTTTCCAAAATTCTAGTTATTATTAAAAAACTAATATTATTCATGCTACGGTTTATATATTCATTTGATTGATTGCTAAGATTATTCATGCTATAGTTTATATATACATTTGACTGATTGTTAATCCATAACAAAAAAACACGAGAACTAAAATAAAAGGAGAATTAAAATGTAATATATATTATTTAAAATTTACGTTTAACAATGGAGGAATTGGTAGTCTAGACAATTATATTAAAAACATTCTTATAATTTATATTCCAAAAACAGACCACAAACCATCATATCTTGGTTGAAAACAAGAACACTCATGCAAGTTTGTAATTGTATTTGGATAATATCCCCTTTACTGTAAAGATGCAACTTAATTATAAATATAATTTGTAATAATTAAATTATAAATTAATGCAATTTATATATTATATATATTTATAATTATGATGTAAGTTAATTATAAAAATCAATATTAATATAATTAATAACATTATAATTTAATTTATAAATATTAATTATATTAAAGTTTGGTAATTACATTATCTAATTTGTTTAACTTTTTTTTGGATCTAAGAGAGTTTATATATTCTAAAAAAATATTTGTTACATTTTTACTAAGATTTTATATCATTAGCAACATATTAGGATCTCATTGGTTGTTTTGATACATTGTATATTTATAGTATCGTTGCAGGACCTTACATTAGTGAATTACAAAAATTTGCGTGTAAGGGAATCTTTTTTCTATTAATCTTGTTTGAATTTCTTGTCATAGAACTATTGAAAGACGTTTAATTCATTTTTGAATGTTTGGTTCCTTTTTAGGATGTCTTTTATACTGGGCTACCAGGATCTTGTATACTTCACTTTGTCCTTGTTATCAACTAGAATTACACCCTAGCTAAGTTGTAGAACTTAGCATTCTAAAGGAACATGGGGACTTTTCTAGGGTGTAGGTCACCTGTAATGGAAAAGAACCTTCAGAGAAGGCTGACTTCCTATTGGTTATCACCTAAAACTACTCACTTGTTAGGAAAATGGTAAGAAAGAGCAATTGAAATGAAACTTAACTCTATGTGTGATTCACCAAAATAATCTCAAGCACAATACTATTGTTTTTACACACAAGAGTGATCAACAATTAATCAAAAACTTACACAACTCAAAAATTCATATGTCATTGCATCACTATTCCATAACTAGGCTAAAAATGTCAAGGACAACATCCAGAAGGAATTAGAATAATAGTCTTCACAACTTAGAATCTACCCTGAGCTAGCTTAACACAAGTTATAACCTGCAATAGTTCATACAAACTACATAAAGGAAAAGAAAAACATGACAAAATCAAAGGGAAAACAAATTCACCATAATATTTCATCAACTATTTTAAAAGCTTTCACAATAATATAGCAAATGAGAAGGTAAAAGGATTATCTTATTAATCAAGAAGGTGCTTTAACTTCTGTACATGCCTATCAATGAGCTACAAAACATAGTCTCTTTTCTTTAAAGGACTCCAAAAGTCACAAAACAAAAAAGTATCAAGAACTATGTTACAATGAAGTCACATAAGTGACTATATCACTCAACTCCCAACATGATCCATCAAAAAAGGATCTAGAAACTCGATGAGCTCATATGCCTCCAAAAATCATATTTTTAAGAAACCAAATTCCCTCCAAATAAGCTCCAAAAGGGGGAAAAATTCAAATTTGACTATGTCCAACATAATAACATTCAAAATAAACTCCAAGATGCTCTCCCAAGCTCATAAATGCATTAAAACAACTCCTAAATCTCCTCCATATGTTGGCAAATTGAAACCACTCCTTAGATTCTTGCAAAATCATAAATGAAAGAATATCTTCATCTTCCCAATTGAATACATGAGTAGCTCCTCTATCTTAACTTTGCATTTAAAGAACATCAATACTTTAGGTGATTTAAAAATATCACTAAAATAAGTGTTTCACATTTAAAAGAAAGCAAAATTAAGAAAGGCCCATGATGTGGCCACAAGAAGTCAATATAAATACTTAAAAAGTCATAAAGATTTATGACATGGCATTCTCAAGGGAAAGGAACCTTCAAAGATTGTAAAAACCTCTAAGGCATTGAGTAATAAGGCACAAAAAGGCCACGACTTATTAGTTTGACATTTTATTTTTAAAAACATAAGGTAAAAAATACCTTTTTCCCATCAGCATATTAGGGTTACAAACCCTAGCAAGCAAATACCGTTGTTGAAGCATAATGAAACACTTCACTTTTACCTTCGAAGATTTTGGAAATTTTTTGAGTGCCACCAAGGGTTTGCTGGGAGCTTGATTGAAATTTTTAAGATGTAATGGTTTCTCCCACAGATTCTTAGCAAGGTCAACACAAAAGGAAAACTAGGTATGCACAAAACTGCTTTCTCCTTTCATTTTCTACAAAAAACTCAAAAAACGAGCTCAAAATTGAGCCATCTCTATGTTTCTAGAAAATATAGAAAGGTTTTACCTTTTGATGGCCATAACCATTCCTTTGGTGGGTATTTGAAGATTCTTCTATATAAATATTCCATGCTTTGATAACACAAAAATCCTCTGTAAAGAGCGGAACTCTTTAAAACAACATTGACAAATACTTTGAATAACATCAATTATATTCAAAATATAGTCGTCATCTCATTCATTAAGACATCAAATAAACCAGTCGACTACAAACAATGACATAAAGTCGATAAGATAAATTCAAATACAAATCTAGTATGAATACATATAAGTATCATATTACAAAATTTTAGTTATAAATACAATGGATGATAATAATATCAGTTACAAATATTGAGACTTAGGCATTCAGTTGCCTTAAGCTCTTCAATACATAATAAAGAATTCATAAAGAATAAAAGAAGATGCCATCCGTTGATCTTCCATCCAAAAGAAAATCTTCAACAAAGAAGATGAGAACAAGGATCAGGCACTTTTTTCCGCCCAACCTCGAAGCTTGCGCTTCCTCGGAATTCCTTAGTCAATCAAGAAATACCTGACCTTGCACGAATCGCTTAGCAAGAAGCAGTCTACGAGCAAGATGGAATCTAGTGTATGCCTAGTATAACTAGTAAAACCACAAGCATTTTCATTTTTCTAAATCATTTTAAGAAATAAGCAAGTTCGATACTAGGATATGGTAGAGAGTTCAATAAATCCATCTGTTTGAATGGTCCTTAAATTACTTGGCCAAGTAAAAAGTCGTCCACGACAAATAAAGCAGTTTTGGAAAAGAAAAACTACATTCTCTATTTACCCATATTCGACACCCGTCCCGAAAGGTAACTTTCCCCAAAACATAACATGTAGAGTCATTTATCAATCATGCATGGTCTAAATAGTCAAGGAAAATCTTTTTAAAAACAACAAACTGAAAACTTTGTTCGAAACGAAAACAGTTTAAAAAGTCGTTTCTTTTCATTGTTTAAATCCATTTAAGACATAAAATTAATATTGAAAGTGAGTAAATTAAATAATCAAAATTAATGAAGTTGTATCTCTAGTATGCAATTAAATACATATAGAACAGTCACACAAGATCACATGTTCATGCGTTCGTACTCATCTATTTAATACTGTTTCAATGGCATGAATTCAATGTCTTAACTTAAGCATAATTTAATCAAAGCAGAAATCATGACAACTATTACTAAGAAACAAACTATGAGCTGGTCTTATGCTGCAGCAACAAACACAGGGATGGATTCCAAATGCTGAAGGAACAAACACATGGATGGATTCTTGATGTTGCAGGAACTAACACAGGAATGGATTCCCGATGCTACATGAACAATATAAGACTGAGTTTGCGCTGAAACCTTCAAGAATGAAATTCTAACTTATAATCAACGGGAAATAAACAGCTAACTACAGATACTCACTAAGTGGCCCCCCTTAGCAAAAATCAACCAATTTATGCAAGAATTGAACTCAAAACTTCATTAGCTTTTATTCATAAACTTGGAATCATATACATTGATCATTCTGCTTGTAAGAAAACTAACACAAAACTTTGTTTCTCATTATAAAACTAATCTTAATGTTTAAATTTGAAGTTTATTCTATCAAATATTTTATGTTAGAATTTTTGTAAAATTAAATTTAATCAAATAATTTGTTGACAGTAAAGGTAAACAATTTTCTGTTCAAGATCGTTTTTGGATCTAAAATAGTAAGGATTGTTTTTTGGTTAATAAATTTTCCTAAATTTATCTCACTGTTTAATTCATGATTTCAATTAGAAATTTCCTAAAATCTTCTGTTTCTCAGTGTTTTCAAATCAAGTTGTTCCTAAATTTATCTGTTTCAAAATTCAATGCTATTCCGGAAAATTTAGAGTTTGATATTTAAAAGTTGAAATAAAATTCGTAATAACAGAAAATTTCTTCAGTAGTTTTCACAATCTCTATAAATAAATATTTTCTCATTCAGTTTTAAAAAAAAAATCTATTCGCAATTTATTTATCTATTTCAAGATCCTACCTAGTAGTTTTGCAAACTCTGTGCCTATCTTACCCCAATAGGTTGCGCTTCCCTTGATGGCCTCTGCGTGGGGTGAGGCAAATGTGATGGCTATGTAGCAGGTGAAGGAAACTCCTTCCCTGGCTGCCTCTCTGCCTACCACCCTGATGCGTGGGGTGTCTTCCTGCTGCATGTGGAGTGTGGGGCATAGGAAAAAGGTGTAGGTTGTGCATGCCTTCCTAAACATGCCGCACCTCTCCAATTTATTTTTGAGACTCCTCCCTTGAGTTGCAAGGGAATAAGTGGTGATCGAATACCACATACAAACATAAAATAACTCCTCTTTTCCTGCTTCATCTAAGTGAGATCCAGAATAAAATAGACAACAATACAAAAATGATTTTTTCTCTCCTTTTCCAAAATTTTTAATTCCTTCCTCTTATCACATTCTTATTTCATGCATTCATAATAAACAAGAAAATAAGATCCACCATTATAGATTGATCTCCAGATCAATTCTATAACTCTTCATTCCGATTATTGATTGCATCATCTCTTGTTTGAAGATATTTCTTCAACTTTTTTAACTGAAGTGTTAATTTTGAATGCATAATTAAATGTGTACATAAGTTTGTTTTCTAATTGTTTCCAATTTCTCCATTTAGCCATTTTAAGATTTATTTAATTTCTAATTTTAAATCTTTTCCTATTTCATAATTTTTAAATAAAAAACAAATAACTTTAAAACACAACTTTATTCAATAAATTTTAATAAATTTTGAAATAAACTCTATTTGATTACATTTTAAAATGCAAGCGGCAATATTCCAAATAATAATAAAATATAGACTTAAATAATTCAATTATTTAAATAAGATCTACTTTCACACAATTTAATAAAATCATCATTTAAAGGAACATATGTTTTTCACAATTTTGAGAAATTACATTAAAATATTATCTATCTGAGTGTGTGAGATTCCATCAACTCTTAAACGTCAATCGGCTAAACGACTCTACCTGATCGTTGTTCTCACCTTCAATCACGTTCACCTATTACTGCGTTCACTTGCACTCAATTTTACATTAGCAATGACAAACCCCGAAATTAAATATAAATGCATTTCAAATCATAATAATTGCATTTCAATTTCAATTTCATTCCAATTTGAATTCCAATTTAACTATCTTTAAAATAATCATTTAATTTTCATTTAAATAGTGACGCCATGATTAATACTTGCATTAATAAATCAAAAGAAATCTATACATGACATCCTCCATCCTTAACTCTTTCATGGCTACATTCATGTCTGTTCACTTTTGCAAATGTGAGGGTTTCTTCTCTCTGGGCTACAACCATACATATACCTTTTATTTTGTAGCATTCAATCATGGTTGTGATTTCAAATGCATATTTCAAGCATTCTCTTCCCTGTAGCATATTTTTGTATTTTTAGCATCTAGGCTATATGTTTCATACTTCACTCATTTTACTCTTTTACCTTCTGTTGTTTCTTTCCTTAAAACTCCAGTTTCGAGCATGCCTCAAGAAAATGTTTACATTCTTGGATTTCTCCATATTTTCCTCAAACTCAAGCTCTACCTGAAGGAATCATGACTTTCCTCCTTTGTTTTATTTGGGTGTCACCATTCATATACCTTTTATTTTGTAGGCCATGATTTAAAATTTATGTGTAGGCATTCTGGAAGCATCTTTTGATTCTCCATTATCATGGTTGTGAGTCTCCTATTGCACCACCATAACACAGGTTAAGTGAACCAAATAACGAGGGTTTTCTGGAATAAAAAATCTTCACAAACTTAGCCCTTGCAAGCAAAACGGATTTCTTTCCTTCATCATTTTGCTTCTCCTGTAGCATATTACCTTCATTCTCTAGATGGCCACAGTTTAGCAACACAAGTAAGTTGAGGGTTTTGTTCACTATTTCTCTCAATAATCATTTCCACCATCTCGTCAACACTGTCTTTTGTCACTATCTCAATGACTTACACAGTCCCATTAATGCTTTGAAATCCCATAATGAAATAAATTCTATTCTTTATCTTCATGAATAGACATAAGAAACTGATTTTCTCATTCTTGCAAACTGCCTTTATTCCTTTGCTTGTATTCTTACCATCCATAACCACTCACAAATACCCTTATAACTTACAGGTCAATATTTCAGCCATTAACTACTCATGTCACACCTATATGCATTACACTATGCACTGCTTAATGGTGGGTTATGCATTATTTCTAATTGTCCCTCTATACCACCTACAACTTTTATTTCATGGTTTACTTAAAATTTTTAATTTGCACTTGACTCACCTATTTATGATCCTTCTAGCATCTTTGTTGAGCATTCACAACCTCAATATATATTAGTATGACTCTTATGAGATTCCAGTTAGGCCATTATCTAGGTAGACAAGGGTATAGTGCAATTGTCTATTGTTGCTCCTTTTGATTTGACTATCATACTTGACATCTCTTGTGAAGAGATGATATGAGTTGAAGTCCCATCCTCTCACCCATAAATATAGATGCTATGGAACATCATGTCACTTAACACTGTATTTTAAGTTGTCTCCTTCTATTCACTCTTCTCATGGATTTGTGCAAGGTCATGGACTCATGGATAAGACTATCCTCTAACTCTGCATTATTGCTCACATATGCTAGTTGCTCTTCACTGTCATGTAGTAAATGTCCTTTATTGTTGCTTGTGCAAAAAAAAATTTAAACTCTATTTTGCAGAACCCTGTAAGTGCTCCTTGCAGAGATATTTCGTGTTCTTAAATTTTCCTCTCCAAAAATCAGTTGACTATACTATGCCTAATAGATAGAAATTGTTCTTTTGAAACCTTTGATGAAGGTTCTCTTGAAGCTTCTCAAACAAATTCAGTTTCTATCATACATTATCCACCCTAGGCTATCATTGCCATGTATTAATGGTTGTCCCTTAATGTTAACTATCCTCTAAATGACAGTCCTCTTATACACAGTCTTATGCAAACTTTTATCAACAATCTCTCTCCTTTACCTTTGAAAGTGAAATTTTCCTTATACTAATTGTCATGCTTTGATTTCGGGAATACTATCTCATGCCATGTGATTGTATTTGTTGGTATCATTGTTTAGTTTATATAACATTGTGATTCCCTTGAGCATTAGTTTGTCATTTACACCAGTAAACTCATCATATTTACTGCTATGAATGACTAATTCACTCTCAATAGTATCACAATGTCATGAAAGACTTAACAAACTTATCCTTCTATAACACAAAATAATGGCACACTTGGCTCAACCCTTGTGGGAGCCACATTTACCCCACGTGCTGTAATAAGATGGATTGAAAAAACAACTTAACTTTCCCTATATCTACACATGAAGCTAACAAGTCAGAAAAACATGTGCATGATTTAGGTGTGTTTGATGACTCTAATGCTTTCATGGACACCTAAAGTATGCATTTCTTATTTAATGCACATTGAGATCAATTTATACATCGTTAGGGTGAATGTGTATACAATTCTTGTAATCAGTCATTTCTTAGAGCAGTGCTCTAACATCATTGCTATATCGTTTGTAGGGATCGGGAGAAAATGAGATAGGACTCAAGCGGCTTGGGGCAACATCAACATAAGTCAACACAACGAACCAATCATTCAGGCAATGAATGGTTTATTTCCTTATATGCAAATTCATTTCTTTTCTGTACTTATTCATGTATATATTTTTCATAATTTGTATTGAATAATCAATGGTTAGTCTCACGGCTTGTGTGAGATAAATGTACAATATTACATTCAATAAAGATTACTTTTTTGAAAAATTTGTGTAAATATTTTCTTTGTTGCATGCACTTGTATAAATGCAATGATCTGTTACAATAATCTTGTAATATTTTTCAGATTTTTTTGCTTATACAATTGAATGTAATGTAGGAAAGATAATAAAAATGTACCTCATTTTCCTTAGTTTAAAATTAAAAAACTCCACCTGATGGAGTCGTAGGTGAAAATCTGGTAACATTTTTGGCGACCTTTATGGAGTGTTTTCCTACTAAACATAAGAATAGTTTCCTAGGCTTGTCCATTGGGCATGGAGTCATCTAGAACACTTATAAATATATCTAAAATAGCTTTGTACATAGATGTAACTCACTTGTAACTCATATTTGAGATATATAAAATAACCTGGAAACCTATTGAAAACAAGGAAACTACTAAACTATGCTCGAACAATAGTTAGGGGAATGAAAATAACATTTAAACCTATTCTACACTAACCAACAATAGGCTGGTCAAACAAACCATTTACTGGATGATTGAAGTCGTTGCCTTCTCTCTTTAATATACAATTCACATGCTTAATAGAAGCTAAGAACATATGAAAAATAAAAATATGCTTAACAAGTTGATGTACTACCTGTTGAAAGAGATAAACAAGTTCACTCACTTCCCCAAATAGATCATATGTAATGTTATTCAAGGGGAAAAAAGTGAATTGAACATAATCTTATTTAGCTACCAGTGCCTCTTTGATACCATCTTCAATCATATTTTCATGCTTGGTTATTTGTACTTGTTTGGACTCCTTGTTGGCCAAATATCTGATAGGGCAACCTCTTGTAAGGGCAAAGCTGAAACTTTTATTACTGGACTCTTGATTGAGATCTATTGTTTCAATTTCATCTTTCTGATTTAAATCATTTGGAAATATGGCATCGAGCTCTTGAGGACTTGGAAAACAATTATTACTCAATATTTGAAGAGTAGTAACCAAAATTTTCTCTTGTTCATTAGAATTTTCATTTTCTAAAGAGCAAGGCACATGTCCAAATAGTGATATAGCCTCATCTAGCACACTTTCAATCACTCCAAAAAACTAAATCTCTTTTGTATTCCAAAAATGAAGTTGCTCGCTAAGATTATGTGAATCAAATTCATGAGAAGCTTTTTGACCTCAAAGAGTGGACTTACCCCTACCAAGATCAAATTCTTCCTATGGCTCCAAATTTGGTTTTGTTGTTTCAGTGATACAAATGGAGCTGCACATGGTTACTTCCACCTCTTGTTTGTGTTGTTCCTGATAATATTCCTCTAGGGTTGAACATAAAATATTGATTTCATCTTGAAACATATCCTCTTCAAGATTTTCAATGCACTCCTGTATGTTGTTTTCTTCATTGTTAACAAATTCAAGTAGTTGATCAAATAAAGAAACCAAAGTTTCCTCCTCATGTGATTCTTTCTCCAATGGAAGCTCTTCACCTTACATCCTTTCTACTATGATTTGATTTGTCTCATAAACAACATTAGAAATTTTTTCAAATGAATCAAAATGCAAAGGATTTAATGTAACCTTTGAACCATCAGTAACCCTTTGCTCCTTATGTGATTTATCTAATTTGGTGACACAAGTGGAACTGCATGAAATATCAAATATTAGAGTAGGATAAATATGCTCATTGGTAAGTTGATTATGAGGTGTTTTAGATTGTTCTTGGCCATGAATTGGATGCTGTGAAACTATGCTAGACTAGAATTGATTATTTTCCCAATTCTTCAAAGGATGAAGCCTTATGAAATATGGAATTTTAAGCTTAAGGGACTGATTTGAAGAGTTGACTATTTCATTCTATCTAAAACTAGGAATCCCAACCTTGGGAGGATTAAAAGGATGATTTAAAACTACAAGAGTTGTCTAGACTTGACTGCTTTGAACTTGGGTAGACAAAAGTTTTGTTTCGGCATTAGTCTACCTTTCAAGATTCTCTTCAAACTTCTTTCTATGAAACCCCTCTACTAGTTGGTCTTGATAATCTACATAAGCCTAAGTGCTTTGCACCTAATCAGACAAAAGGTTCACCTACTCCTCCTTAGTAACTATCTCTCTTTCAAGACTTTCTTCATATTGTACTCTTTGTCATCCACTCTTGATCATAACCATAAGATTGATCAACCAACTCCTACTGCTGTGAAATAATCTTTTTTTGATTCTTAATATTAATGAACATCTTAGATATGCATGCAACCACCTTACTAATATCATTAATCTTCATGTTGTGAAGAACTTACCTCAGATCCCACAATGTACAATCAACCTATTGGATTAGATCTAGCACATTTAGGTAATGGTGTTCTTGAGGTTGATCATATGGATAATCATATGTAGGCTTATATGAAGGCTCAACAAGGTTGGGTGGGTGGTATTCGTAGTGGGTATGCTAGTTTTCTTGAAAAAACATGGGATCTGCATGCTCGGCTTCAAAAAGATAAGGATGCTAATAAGAAACATTCTCATAATAAGGTGGGTGATATGACATCTTAGCACGTTTTTCTTCTTGAAACCAACAATAAATTTTCTAGTCGTCAAGTATGTTAAAAACAATTGCCTCCAAAGGTAGAAAGTACTGATGTACACACCAAACAACAGTATTGCATAGTACAAAAGGGACCGACACTGTCAGTACTCTATCTCACTTAGCATGCCAAATTTTTTTATCAACTAGAATTACACCCTAGCTAAATTGAAAAACTTAGCATTCTAGAGGAACATGGAGACTTTTCTAGGCTATGGGTCACCTATAATGGAAAAGAACCTCTAGAGAAGGCCGAATTCCTATTTTTTATCACCTAAAACTACTCACTTGTTAGGAAAAGGGTTAGAAAGAGTACTTGAAATGAAACTTAACTCTATGGGTGATTCACCATAATAATATCAAGCACAATACTATTGTTTTTACACACAAGAGCGATAAAAAATGAATCAAAAGCTTACACAACTCAAAAATTCATATGTTATTGCATCATTGCTTCATAACTAGGCTAAAAATGTCAAGGACAACATCTAGAAGGAAGTAGAATAATAGTCTTCACAACTTAGACTCTACCCTGAGCTAGCTTAACACAAGTTATAACCTACAATAGTTCATACAAACTACATAAAGGAAAAGAAAAACATGACAAAATCAAAGGGAAAACAACTTCACCATAATATTTTATCAACTATTTCAAAAGATTTCACAATAATACAATAAATGAGAAGGTAAAAATGTTATCTTATTAATCAAGAAGGTGCTTCAACTTCTATACATGCTTGTCAATGAGCTACAAAACATAGTCTCTTTTCTGCAAAGGACTCCAAAATTCACAAAACTAAAAAGTACCAAGTAAGAACTATGTTAAAATGAAGTCACATAAGTGACTATATCACTCAACTCCCAAAAAGATCCATCAAAAAAGGATCTAGAAACTCCATGAGCTCGTATGCCTCCAAAAATCCTATTTTCAAGTAACTAAATTCCCTCCAAATAAATGAAACCAAACTGAAACCAAAATCTCCTCCTAAATCTCCTCCATATGTTGGAAAATTGAAACCAACCTCGCTAGATGCTTGCAAAATCATAAATGAAAGCATATCTTAATCTTCCCAATCAAATGCATGAGTAGCTCCTATATCTTAACTTTGCATTTAAAGAACATCAATAATTTAGGTGATCTATAAATATCACTAAAGTGAGTGTCTCACATTTAAAATAAAGCAAAATTAAGCAAGGCCCATGATGTGGCCACAAGAAGTCAATATAAATACTTAAAAAGTCATAAAGATTTATGACATGGAATTATCAAGGGAAAGAACACTTCAAGATTGCAAAAAACTCTAAGGCATTGAGTAATAAAGCACAAAAGGCCACGACTTATTAGTTTGACATTTCATTTTTAAAACCATAAGGTAAAAAATATTTTTCCCATCAGCATATTAGTTTACAAACCCTAGCAAGAAAAAACAGATGTCAAAGCACAAGGAAAAACTTCAATTTTACGTTCGAAGATTTGGAAATTTTTGGAGTGCCGCCAAGGGTTTGTTGGTAGCTCAACTGCCAATTTTCAAGATGAAATACTTTCCCCCACAAATTCTCAACAAGGTCAACACAAAAGGAAAACTGGGTATGCACAAAACTGCATTCTCCTTTCATTTTTTACAAAAAACTAAAAAATGAGCTCAAAATTGAGCCATCTCTGTGTTTCTAGAAAATATAGAATGGTTTTACCTTTTGATGGCCATGGCCATTCCTTTGGTGGGTATTTGAAGATTCTTTTGTATATATCTTCCATGCTTTGATAACACATAAATCCTCCATCCTTAACTCTTTCATGGCTACATTCATGTTTGTTCTCTTCTTCAAATGCAAGGGTTTATTCTCTCTGGTCTATGGCCATACATATACCTTTTATTTTGTAGCATTCGACCATGGCTATGCTTTTGAATGCATATTTCAAGCATTCTCTTCCCTGTAGAATACTTTTGTATTTTCAGCGTTTGGGATATATGTTTCACATTTCACTCATTTTACTCTTAAATACCTTATGTTTTTTTTGATGGCACTCTCAAATTTTTCAAATTTGAAGTGCCCATTTCAAAAAAATTGCCTCTGCACTTTCAGAAGTGCACCTAATGAATCAGCCTAAGTGACCCACTTTAGAGGCTTCTAATTTGAAGCCTGTTGGTTTCCAAGTGAAACCCACTTGTAGAAATATTCAATTGACATATGTGAACATGCATTTCAACTTTTAGCTTCCCATGATGAGTTTTGTCAGGGTTTCGAAAAGCGAAGCTGGAGGGTTTTGACACTTTTCTGCTATTTGCAAACTTTCAATTTTGCAAACTTGCCTCCCGTTTGAATTTGTATTTTGCAACCAGTTGACTGTCATGAGAAAAAAAATATTTTTCTGTATTCTCCGTACCTAAATGAGCTCACATATTAGTTTTCAGATCTTCATGACCTCATTTTCTATTTTTAACATGTCAAAACCAAATGCAATTTCTTCAGTTTTCCACCTGCATTTTCGGAAATCTTTTTGAGAGGTCATATTTGAACCTGAATAAATTTTTATTGGAGATGATTCAAGCAAATTCCTTCTGCACACATGTTCAATATATCTAAGTGATCTACTGTGTCCAGTGGCAGCTCACCAGGAGTTGATTTTCTATTCTTGCAAAATGACAATTGGGTCAGTTTCAATTAGTTCTGAACAACTATTTGTGGCAGAAAGTTTGAGTAAGAAACTTTGGTAGCTAATAAATTTTTCCTCATGATTGATTTCTTTGATCTATCTTTTTCATTGCATTCTTTGAACCAACGTCTACATGCTTGTAATTTTTCATAGCTCCAAGAGGCTGCTTGACTAGTTTTCCAAGCTGATTCCAGAGCCCACTTGGCCAATTTTCACCACTGTGCAAAAGTGCCTGAAAGAAACTTTTAATGACAACCCAATTCTTTTATTCACACTAGAAGCATTCAAAGGTTCCATCTGATCAATTTAAGGGCGGAAGTTGTTTGAAAAACAATTTTTTTTTTAGCCGAGCCCACATGGGGACTCAACATGTTTTACATTGTTTTGAAATTGTAAATTTGCAAGGTTATAAATAAGGGAAACAATTCATTTGTACTGTTTTCCAGGGTCATATGCCTATACCAATTAGTAAAATGAACTACAAGACACTTTTTATGACTATTTTTTATGATGGTGGACATCTAACAAAGCATAAAGGATGGAGGAATTGATGCCATAGGTGATTGGCTCAAAACAGAGGAAACCACTTTAATTTGCACAAAGTGGATCGATACAAATGATTCCTTTGCAGATAATTCAGTTGGAAAATGGGATTGTGTTTGATCCCTTGTGTAGCAAGAGTATCGATCTGGGCTAGCGGAGGTGCCCTCACATGATGGTGCCACCATTCAAGCACTGAAGAGATTGAGGAAGACTTGACCTCCATAGTTGAGAAAGTGTAGAGAATGAGCAATAGAGAATAAATAAATTAGGGCTTGAAAGGGGATCAATGACTTCCGGGGGAGCTGAGAGTGTAGCCAAATCCTATCCCTTGATTGCTAGCCTCGCAGGAATAAGGTGACATCATGAAATATGCTCCGAGGTTGGCGAGAGTTCGCCATGTGGCATGTGGGTTCGGGAAAATTCTTCATTGAGCGGGTTTGTTTTCATATGTATGGGTAAAGAATATTAAAGGCCCGATGCTTTCACCTTTAAAAGCCTTCATTTGCTTTTACAAAAAGGAAAATATTTCAAAACTAAAATATTACCCGATGGGACAAAGGATATAATGTGGGGTTTTATTTTTTATTTAAATCTGGGTACTTTAAAATGTGAAAGTGAAAAGGTGAGGGTAAATATTTGATGTAGATTATTTCAAACGAGCCCGAAATAAACAGCCAAATGCCTTTATTATGTAAAGGTAAAAATAAAAGTTAAGATGAACTTAATGCTCTTGTTCTAAAATGAAGATTTTAATTGAATGGGAAAATATTTTAATGGTGAATATAGTGGCATGGATTAAATATTTTAACCCCAAATATAGTTCAGATATGTGCAAGTGAAAATGAGTAGGGGGAATATTTTATAAAGTAAATGAGTATTCACTAGCTGGGAGATGACTTTCCAAGTGAATAAAATATTTATTTTGGAAAGGGATATAATTTGCAGTTGAGGAGTGAAGTCAAGGCCTTAAGTATTAAAGTTATAAAACTTTAAAACTTTAATGCCTTAAGATAAAATATAAAGTGTAGCATTGTAAAAGAGAAAAAAAACAAAATTTTCACGAGCAAGAGGCATTTTTACACAACAAGGTAAAATTGGAGATTCTCCACATGGGCACATTTTTTGTTGCTCAACAACTTGAAACAAAGGTAGTTTTGGAGGCAGAATAAGTTTGTTGTGGAGAGATGAGAGAAGATTTGCATTCTGTTGATCAACGGGAATGGAGCTACCATGTGTCTGCAACAAATCAGTTTTAGGACTGCTTCCATTCTTCTATTTCTTCTCTTTTTCTCTCATTCTGTAAGGGTTTTGATTTTTTGGTATTGGGCTGGGTAGATTGAGAATTGTAAATTCTGAGTAATTTCTTGAGTCTGCAAGCTGTAATTTCTGATTTCATGAGCAAATACAACCAATTTATGCAAATAAAATCTTGAAGGTGTTTTCACATTCATGAATATCTTCATATTGTCTCCATACTTGTGTAGTTAAATCATATGAATTCAATAATACCAAGTGTTTTTGGGTTTTTCATCTCAAATTTCATGAGATTGTGTTATTTTTTTGTAGGTCTATTTCAAAGAAATGGTTAAATACTTTGAGCAGATAACTGTTATTTCAAGTGTGCAGGTTGGATTTGATAAGGAGAATTTGATTGATAATAAGAAATGGATTGTTGGTGCAAGACACTAATAGATGATGCAAAACATTAGCAATTTAAATCCACTGGTTGAAGTTTGTTTGCTAATGAATTCATTTTATGTGTTTGACTCCATGGCCCAGAATTGGCACTGATCTATTATTCAGTTTTATGCATCTCACAAACAAATTTAAATGCAAAATCATTTTAAATCCCTGTTATTCAGTTGAGGTTTAATGTTCTATTATGCCTCTCAATTGTTGAGTGAGTACTAATCTAGTGAGAGTTTAGCCAAGTTTGAAGTTGTTAGTACTCTATATGGTTTAATTGAATCGAGAATTATCTACTGTAAAAAGTAATGTTAGTGTACGAGTGGATTAAGTTTTAGGTACTGTATAGGTTTACCCACCTTGGTCATGCAGACCCAAAAGTGTAGGAGATATCAGTCTTTGACTGAATCTTGTCAGTTGGCCACTAACTTTGAGAATTATTAAACATAGAGATTGGCTACCTGGGTGATCCCACAAAGCTAGTTTACAATTTCTGAGAGGAATTGATTTTTGCTGAAATCACATATTTTTAGAAAATATAATGATTTAAGCCTTTAAAAGTTCCATTTTAAGGATTCCAATTGAAGAGGATTTGATCAAACCACCTTAGATCAAACCCCCTTGGATAGAACCTCGCTAGTTTTAAACCATACCTATAAACAAGTCTCCTTTACACCTATCAAAATGCTAATAAAAAATCACTTTTGATTTAAATTTTGGGGGATCAAATGAATTCATTTAAAATTTATTTCGACTGATTATGGTAGTCCTCTAAATAAGCTATCCCACGAATATAATTTTAATATGTTTTGGTTTTATTATGTATGTGTTTTTTTAGTTTTATTAAACATAGATTTTTCACCGAAAATCAAGCTCTTTTTTCTGCACATGTGGAAAAATAGTAAATTATCAATTTTTATTTTTTTTAAATATGTTCGTGCTAGGTATTGATTTCCTTGATCCATTTAAAAAAATAAAATTGAATTTCGATACATATAGAAAAAGTTATGTTGTATACAGTCTGCCTATGTCTTAATTGCAATTGGTTTGACTTTGAAACTCTATTAAAGAAAAAATGTTCAATAAAAATCTATGAGACCAAATGAAAGTGCTAGATATCATAGTTACAAATCTAAATTCGAAAAAATTGTAATTTTATCCTTCATACAAAAGAAGTTATGTTGTATACGGTGAGCATCACTTTTTAAAAATGTTGTTTTCTAAAAAAGCCAATTTTCGTGGGAGATGGAAAAAGAAGTGCAATCTTATTCCAAAAAAAATAAAAAAAATATTTTTAGAATGTACAGACAAAATGTGATGAGACTCTAGTTAGCATCATCTTCAAATTCCTCACAGTTTAGCCGCTATAGGTGCCCGAATGTGAAGATTTAGTTAAAAATAATAATTTCAATGTCTAGTTTGGCCAAAAATTGTAAACCACTATTGTGGGATCACCCACCTCTTAGAGAGTTTCAAATATTTGCCAGAAAAATAAAACACCAACAGTTTCTTTCCTTAAAACTTCAATTTCAAGCATGCCTCGAGAAATTTTTACATTCCCAGCTTTCTCCGTATTTTCCTCAAACTCGAGCTCTAGCTGAAGAAATCATGAGATTTTCTTTATCTATTTTATTTGGGTTCTGCCATTCATATACCTTTTATTTTGTAGGTCGTGATTTCAAATTTTTGTGCAAACATTCTAGAAGCATCTTTTGATTCTCCATTATCATGGATGTGAGTCTCTTATTGCACCACCATAACATAGGTTGAGTGAACCAGATAATGAGGGTTTCTAAAAAAAACTCTTCAAAAACTTAACTCTTGCAAGCAAAATTGGTTTCTTTCCTTCATCATTTTGCTTCTCCTGTAGCATATTACCTTCATTCTCCAGATGGCCACAATTTAGCAACACAGGTAAGTTGAGGGTTTTATTCACTATTGCTCTTGATAATCATTTCCACCATCTTGTCAGTGTTGTCTTTTGGCACTATCTCAATGAATTACACAGTCTCGATAATGCTTTGAAATTCCATAATGAAAGAAATACTATACTTTATCTCCATGAATGGCCGTAAGAAACCAATTTTATTGTTCTTGCAAACTACCTTTATTCCTTTGTTTGTATTCTTACCATCCATAACCAATCTCAAACACCCTTATAACTTACAGGTCACTATTCTAGCCATGAACTACTCTTGTCACACCTATAGGCATTAAAATATGAACTGCTTAACGGTGGGTTATGCATTATTTCTAATTGTCCCTTTATACCACCTGCAACTTTTGTTTCATGGTTTACTTAAAAGTTTTGATTTGCACTTGACTCGCCTATTTATGATCCTTCTAGCATCCTTTTTGAGCCTTCACAACCTCAATATATATTAGTATGACTCTTATGAGGTCCCAGTTAGGCCATTATCTAGGAAGACAAGGGTATAGTGCAATTATCTATTGCTGCTCCTTTTGATTTGACTGTCATACTTGACATCTTTTGTAAAGAGATGATATGAGTTGAAGTCCCATCCTCTCACCCATAAATATAGATGCTATGGAGCATCATGTCACTTAGCATTGTATTTTATGTTGTCTCCTTCTATTCACTATTCTCATGGCCTTGTGCAAGGTCATGGACTCATGGATAAGATTGTCCTTTAACTCTGCATTATTGCTCACATATGTTGGTTTCTCTTCACTATCATGTAGTAACTGTCCTTTATTCTTACTTGTGTAAATTCTTCCTTTTAAAATTTAATTTGTAGAACCCTATAAGTGCTCCTTGCAGAGATATTTGGTGTTCTTGAGTTTTCCTCTCCAAAAATCACGTGACTGTACTATGCCTAATAGATATAAATTGTGCTTTTGAAACCTCTGATGAAGGTGCTCTTGAAGCTTCTTGAACTGCTTAAGTTTCTATCACACATTATCCACCCTGGACTATCACTGCCATGTATTAAATTTTTTCCCTTAATGTTAACTATCCTCTAAATGGCAGTCCTCTTATACACTGTCTTGTGCAAACTTTTATCAACATTCTCTCTTCTGTACCTTTGAAAGTGAAAGTTTCCTTCTACTAATTTTTAGGCTTTGATTTCGGGAATACTCCCTCATGCCATGTGATTGTATTTGGTGGTATCATTGTTTAGTTTTTATAAAATCTTGATTCTCTTGAGCATCGTTTTGTCATTTACACTAGTAAACTGATCATCTTTACTGCTGCGAATGATGAATTCACTCTCAATAGTATCACAATGTCATGAAAGACTCAACAAACTTATCCTGCTATAACACAAAATAATGGCACGTTGGGCTCAACCCTTGTGGGAGCCACATTTACCCCACGTGTTGTAATAAGATGAATTAAAACAACTTAACTTTCCCTATGTCTGCACATGAATCTAACAAGTCAGAAAAACATGTGCATGCTTTAGGTGTGTTTGATGACTCTGATGCTTTCATGGACACCTAAAGTATGCATTTATTATTTAATACATATTGAGATCAATTTATACATGCATAGAGTGAATGTGTATACAATGTTTGTAATTATTCATTGCTTAAAGCATTGTTCTAACATCATTTCTATATCTTTTGTAGGGATTAGGAGCAAAGGAGCTAGGAGGACTCAAGTGGCTTAGGGAAACATCAACATAAGCTAACACAATGAACCAATCATCCAGGCAATGACTGGTTACTTTCTTTCTATGTACATTCATTTATTTTCTTTACTTATTCATGTATATATTTTTCATAATTTGTATTGAACAAGAAATGGTTAATCTCATGGATTTTGTGAGATAGATGTACAATCTTACATTCAATAAAAATTAATTGTTTGAAAAATTTGTGTAAATATTTTCTTTGTTGCATGCACTTGTATAAATGCAATGATTTGTTACAATAATCTTGTAATCTTTTTCTTATTTTTCTTGTTTATACAATTGAATATAATGTAGGAAAGTTAATAAAAATGTACCTCATTTTCCTCAGTTTAAAATAAAAAAAATCCACTTGATTGAGTCGTAAGTGAAAATCTGGTAACAATCCTCTTTTATCTCTACATTTTCTTGTTTTGACATCCTTTTGAACATGTACTTTGAGACCTCCAAAGTTAGAGTTACCTACACAAAGAGATTGTAAAATATGAGTCTTCTATAAGAATGAGTAAGCACCCTCACCTTGCCTTGAAAATTTTCTTCATTCCTAGCTTTCTAGATTAACCAAATAATTTTAGTAGAAATAGTAAGACGAAAAAGACTAACATCATTATCTAAACCATGAATTTTTCCAGTAATAATTTCATGTTATTTTAAAAAAGATTCTTGTGTTTCTCCAACCTGAAAGATCATTACACACCATCAGCTAGATATTAGGTTAGCCAATAAACACTCAAAAAAAACATGATCAATATTATCTAATTTCCTACAAATATTACAAATATCATTACTTACATTATGTGTAGACCAAGGAAATTTTTTTAGAAGAAAAATCCATCTCAAACAAGTCTTTTTGGAATCTAAGACCTAGTTCCAATTCCATGTGAAAATTTCATTCTAGTTTTCATTATTGCAACCTGGATAAGGCCTACGCAACAAGTTATATAATTTTTTTGGGTTCATATTGAAAACTCAGTACCATCATTCTATTTCACACTACTAATATCTATACAGGTAACTATATTTACAATAGTTAGAATCATTATTTGATCTGTTAGGATCTATGACAAATTGCTTAGTGAAAGTTAATTTTATGCAAATGAGTAATTGAATGCATTAATCTTAATCTATAAATGATTTTAAAAAATACATTAAAATGATTATATCAATAAAAAATTAGAACATAGAAGAGAATATGAACACACCAAATTGATAACGGAGTTCGCCAAATGGTTATGTCTCTGAGTCCCTCTCCAATGGAGTGATCAATCCTTGATTATGCTCCAGATGCTTGATTACAAGGTACCATCAATTTTCTCCAAAGTCTCACAAAGTCTTCTCGAGTGATAATGAAATGAAGAAAAATATCCCTCCTTTAAGTACAATTACTTGGCTTCAAGGTCTTAATTGCACAGAGTTGAAATATTTCCACTATCAAATTTCTCCATTTCCTCTAATGCCCTCTCAAGGTAATAACCCCCCATTTTATACAATTTCATATGCTATATTGGGTAAAAAAAATAATATTCCCCATATATTTCATATCTCCTAATATGGGCAACATAAATCCAATTTAAGGCCTTACAAATCTCATAACCCCCTAGAAACTCCTTTAAAACCCTTAAATATTCTTTAAATTTTTGTTTTAAACCCCTTTAAATTCTTATAATGTCATCTTATTAAAATTTAAAAGATTCTATGATTTATATTTGGGGGCTCGGTTTAACCCAAACCATCCTTTCAATGCCCAACATACTATATGTTCTAGTAAATACCATTCACCCCATATTCATATCACAAAAAATCTGCGTCGTAGTGGTAGAGAGTAAAAATAGGAGTGGGGGGTTGGTAGTTTAAACTTTTTCCCCCTCCAAATAGCATCATATCTTCCATAAATATAATTGAAACCCCTTTGTATGTAGCATGGAACTCGTGATGCAATAGTAGGCATGAAATGTGGAGGAATGAAGGTTGAGGGTTCGACCCCTAGCCAGATTTTTTAACAAACAGTTTATTCCATCGCTTTAAGGAGAATGAAATATGCTTTTTACATTTTTTGATATATATCTTAGATGTAAATGAAAATTTTAACTGATTTTAAATGAAATAAGATGCAAAAATGCAAGCTGAATGAGCTTTCACTAATGCAAAATTTAAAACCCTAGAATATAATTTAACCAATGTAAATCCTAATGCAATGTTAATGCAAGCTAGATAATGTACTCCAAATCAAAATTATGATGTTATAAATGCAGGTTCACCAAAATGAAATCATGAATTTATGGTATGGAGGTGCTAACATATGGTTTTAGGACATATAGCACACCCACAAATATAATTTCACTCAAGGGTGACCCTAAAGATCTCAATGCAAAAGAGAAAGAAATTTGTAGTAGGGTTGTCCGAGGGGATGAATATGATCTAATGAGGGGTTCACCACCAAGTTTAGACTTGGAAAATATAATGAAATGCAAGATGAAATGAAAAATCCTAATTGAATGCAAACTAACACTAAATGATTTAGAAAATTGAATGAAACAACACAAAAAGATACACAATATAATGTGTGCACCTAGAAATTTGGAGTAGGCTGAATGGAGGTTTGAATCACTGGAAAATCTACTTTTATTGTTGACTGGGTCTCATTCACCAAGTTGGGAGAATTAGTACAATTTTTGGAAAATTTTGCAAGAACAAGAATTTGCCAAACGAGTATCCAGATCTCCAAAAACTTGAAATTTGACTAGAAATGGGACTCATTTTCCAGAAGTGACAAATTAGTCCAATTAGACTTTTTTGGAACTTTTTAAGGTGATCTTTCTCTTCTTTGTTTGCTCAGTTATTCCTGATTGGTGTCTAGATCCGAAATTGCAATTTTCCACCTGTAGTTCTTCTCCAATGTTCTCTAAGGCTTGATGACAATTTTGACAATTTATGGCTCTTGACAAATTTTCTCCAATCTTATTCCTCGGGAAATATGCAACCTAGACCTACAAATCACACACAAAGGAGGGGAAATTTTTGTTTGGTTAGGGGATAGGGGTTTTCGTTGGTCAAACCCCTTGTTGGCAATTAAACCTTGAAATGAAAGCAAATAAGAATGGAGAATGATGAATGAAAAAAAGACAATGTTGCAACTCACTAAACTCTTCAATAAAGTGTTACAAATATGCTTGAAATGGATGCAATGGATGTCGTTCTTGCTCTTTGCTTGAATGATGTTGATCTTGAATTGAACACTTGCTTGAATCATAAACCCTACATCACAATTATTAGCACACTAACAAACATGACATATTAAATCCTTGAAATGATGATTGATGCTCTTGAATGCTCGATAATATTCCCTTGAATGTTCTTGAATGCTCTTGTGAGCTCAATTTTCTATAAGGATCACTTTATTGCTTGCTAGGATGAAAATGAGTGAAAGAACCTTGTATTATACTCAATTATGCAAGAATTCTTGAAAATACAACACTACAAGCTAATATCAGATCTAAGAGAATAAATCCCACTAGAAATTTGAATTGAATTTTATTTTGGGTCGCATGGGACTCATTCACCCAAGATGGAAAATGAGTCCCATCTGGCATGATGTATGGGACCACAAATCAAAAGTTCTTAGAAATGCATGAAAACGGGCTTGAGGCCAAAAGATCCTGGTGGGACCTATTTTACCAAGGTGGCGAATGAGTCCTAGATCCCTAAATCTAGGCCACACAAGCTAGAAACACCTGAATTATGACTGGCTAATGATTGGTGTCAGGATTATTTTTGAAAAGATGCAATAAATAAGGCTTGTGGATGCAAAATAGGGCCAATTAAAGCATAAGAAATCATAACTATTCATAACAAGCCTAGAGAAGTGTGAAAGTGTGTTACAACACTTTACAACACTCCAAATAAGGAAAGGTTAATGTTGATTTTAATTAAAAAGAGGTTTATTTGGTTGATAAGACCTTATAAAAGTGTGAAAGTGTACATTACAACACTTCACAACACTTTAGCAAGGTGCCATTTAAATCCATTAGTTCATCAGGGTCCAAGACCTAATGTGAATATGTCATACCCATATTACAACACTAATCAAGGTCAAGTAAAGGGCACCATTTTCCATCATTACAAAGGTATATGTTATATTTTTGGAAAGATGAAAATTTTTCCAATAAACCCTTTTCGTTTCATCAAATTTGGATTAAAAAAATTGTTAATATTTTTTTTTGTCATTTCACCACTTTTTGGATCCCCATGATCCTGCACTCACCCTCCTCCTCCCACAACCATTACCTCTATTCCTACCTACACCAACCCTCAAGTTACAACAATGATACAACCTACTAGTAATGTCATTCGTACCTCAGGTATTTCTGCTACTTGTTGACACATGTCAACAAGTGATTTGTCCACCTTTGATGTTGTACTACCACGTGTCAACCACTTAACATGCCACATCACCTACCACATTGAATGAAACATCACCTATTCTACCACATCAACATAGTATTGCCACATCATCGTGTGGTCAACCATGTCAACATGCTGACATTAACATCCTATTCAACATTTCCTCACAAAATTTGATTGGTCATAACTTTTGTGTACAAGATATGTTTGAGGTGATTTAAGAGGTGTTGGATCCATGGAGATGAGATCTTCGATGTGATGCTATTTTTGACCATCTTTTAGATGATCAGTTTTTTGACCTAGAATCTCCATTTGGAACCCCTATTTTGACCAAACTTTGATCGAGCATAACTCAGGCATACAAACTCGTATTGAGATGATTCAAGTTATGTTGGGTTCATGTTGGAGAGATATTTAACATGTTGTTGACTCTTGGAGCTTTTGGAAAAAGTGAATTTTTGGCGAACATATCCACTTGGATTAGTCCTCCCCATTGGAGAGATTTTGGACCTCTGAAAGCTTCATTACATAGAAATTAAGTTAGGGTACAAATCCCACACTTTTCCAACCTCCATTCACTTTTCTTTGATAGGATTCATCCCTTTCAACCCCACTTTGAGGTAAAAAATGATTCCTCTTTGTGAAGTTCTGACATTCTTTTCTAGGATGACATCTTCTTGCAACTCGTTCATGTACTCAGGTAAAATCATAAGCGGGAGGAACTTGAACATCAACCTCCTCATCGATTATCATTGGAGGTTCATACAAATTTAAATTATCAAAAATAACGACTGATTATATGTGCATATAAGAAGGTGGATTTAGGGGAAAGGAACTGGTACCGATCTTTTCTAAGATCTCAAAGGGACCATACCTGATCAACTTGAGTTTCTTAACTTCACCTTGCATTATTTCTTTACTACTATGTAACCAAAATCTATCACCAACCTGAAATTGATGATCAACATGATGCTTATCATGTCAAGCTTTATAATTTTATTAGATCTTCTCTAGCTAAGATTCAACTACCTGATGAAGTTCTTTGATCTTTTGGATAAACTTCAAGGAATTTTCTGCATCATGATTTCCATCTTTAACATCTTCCTTCTCAAAATAAAAATCCATAGGTGTCCTTGGTAGATAAATAAAATAAGTCTCAAAAGGAGATCTTCAAGTAGAAGATTGTGTTGCATTGTTGTAAGCATGTTGCACATAGTGTAGAATCTCATCCCATGACCTAGGATGTTTATTATAGTAACCTCTGAGAAGATGCATAACTGTCATGTTCACTACCTCTATCTATCCATCAGTCTATGGATTGAAAGTTGTACTTTTCTTTAGTCTAGTGTCCATGAGTTCCCATAATACTAACCAAAATTCCCCCAAGAATCAAGAATCTCAATCCAATACAATAGAATTAGGAAGCCCAAAATGAAACCATGCAAATTGAAAGTACAAATATCTTGTCATATCAGTTGTGACCTATTTTTTACAAGGCATTAGAATGCACATTTTACTGAACCTATCCACTACCACAAATAGATAATCATGCCCTTTCCTAGACATTGGTAGCCCCCTGAAAAAATCGATTGAGACACTCTCCCATGGATGGGATGGTATAGGAAGAGGTGTGTACAACCCTAATTTAGTATTACTAACCTTGTTTTTACCACATATTACACATCCTCTAATGTACTTGGATATAGTTTCTTGCATGTGATGCCAATAACAATATTTTTGTAGTTGTGACATTATTTTTCTTGCCCCAAAGTGTCTAGCAATAAATTATGTGTGTGCTTATTTGATTACATATGCTTGTTCATCCTGTGGAATATATAACTTTCCTAAGTGATACAAAAACCTGTCTTGCTCATAGTAGTCTTTCTCTTCTACATGTTTACCTTGAATTAATGTTGCATATATATCCTTAAAGTCTTTTTCCTTAGCATATTGTTCCTGATACTTTCAAGTGCCATATAACTACTTTTACGAATAATTGTAGCATTTTTAGGAAGCCTAGATAACATATCTGCTACTTTATTCTAAACCCCTTTATTATATTTAATAACCAAATGAAACCATTGAAGAAAAACCCATCCACCTAAAGTTCTTGCTTTGTTGCAATTTTGATTGTGAGTACAAATATTGTAGTGGTTGATGATTCGTGTGTATTATCATTTCTTTAATCATTAGATATTGTTTCCACTTCTTTACACTTTGAACTAATGCATATAATTCTTTATCATATGTGGGATAGTTACTTACTACAAATGTAAAAGTTTAGAATTAAAGCAAATAGGTTTACCTCCATGCATGAGTACTACTCCAATGGGAAACCCACTAGCATTTGTCTCAATTTCAAATGGTTTTTGTAGATCTGGTAGAGCTAGAACTAGTGCATTTCTTAGCTTTTCCTTTAAAGTATCAAAGGTCTTTTGTTGTGGACCTCTGGACTAGAAATAATTCTTCACACTTGTGAGTGCATGCAATGGAAATGCTATGTAGGAGAAGTTAGCTAGAAAATTTCTCCAATACTGTACTACACCTAGAAATTTTTTGAATTCTGTAAATGTACTTGTCTTTCTCTAGTTTATAATGACTGTGACCTTTGTAGGATCCACATCCAAGTGACCCCTTCCTACAATATAGCCTAAGTAGACTAGTGATATCTTAGAAAATTCACATTTTGACATCTTTACATACAATTTTTCTTTTCTCAATACATCTATAATTTTATCGCATTCTCTACATGTTATTTCAAAGTTTGACTAAATACAAGTATGCAATCCAAATAAAATATGACAAAATCATCTATGAATGGACAAAACAAATCATTCATAACTCTCATAAAGGTAGTTGGTGCATTACAAAGCCTAAAGGGCATGACCAACCACTCATATAGTCCATGTTTTATCTTAAACATAGTTTTCCATATATCATTATTGTAATTCTTATTTGATGATATCCACTACACAAGTCCAACTTAGTAAAATAAACTGCATGTTTCAATGGATCAATTAAATCATTCATTTGGGGAAGAGGATACATGTTATTTATTGTTATCTTATTCAAGGCTCTATAGTCGATGAACATTGTCCATGACTTGTCCTTCTTTGGTACCAACACAATTGGTGAACCACAAGGAGAGGTACTTAGATGAATAAATCCTTTCTCAAACAACTCCTAAACCCGCTTCTTGATTTCCTCATTCTACATAACTGATACACGGTGCATGTCGATGTTTGGAAGAGGCACATCCTATTGTAGCTATATTTTATGATGTATCTCTCTCTTTTGTGGCAATCCTTTGCTTCCTAAAATAAGTCATCAAAGGTCAAAAATTATTTGACTAATTCAGATTTGTGCTTTGGATCACACCCTTTGAATGCCTCAAATTTATCATCTTCTTTGGATTTTACAATCATCAATACAAAGTTCTTACTAGCATTGAATAACCTCTTCATTTGTCTAGTATTCACCAATATTAGATTAGTCTTAATCTTATGTGCACGTACAATGAATTTTTTACCATCTTTAAAAATGTGATATTTGGTTTCCCCCTATAAAATATTGCCTTTCATTCATAAAGATAGGGACTCCCTAGTACAAGACAACAAATATCTAAAGGAACCACAACAACTTCTACCTCATCTATAAAGTTTGCAGTCATGGTAAATCTTAACTTACATTACTTTGTTACCCATAGTTGTGCATCATTGCAAACCCATCTAAGTGGATATGGCTTTAGATGAGGTTTTGTAGCCAAATTAAGTTTCTTAACAAATTCTTCAGATATTAGATTTACTTGAGATTTTGTATCAAACAAAGAATCAACCTTAGTATGATTTGTTACAACCCAAATAATAAATAAATCATTTTGATGCTTATCGATCTTAGGTGGATAAGATTCTTTACTTGAAATTGCACTTGAATTTGAAAAACATAGATCAAAAGAAAGAGATATATCTTTTCCTTTACCTTGGATCCTGATAGAAATTTTTTTGTCTCATCCTTGAAGTTAAATCCAAGATCCTCTTGTACTACAACAACACTCTTTTTTTTGTATTTGTTTCCTCCATAATTCTTCAGCCTTAGTTCCAAATGTAGCTTCCAACACTTTGAGTTATCATGCCCCTCCTTCTTGCAATGGGATCATGTGGGCTTATCACCCTCCTTCTTGATGGTTGTTGTCTTTTTCCCCTTTTCTTTGCCTCTATATTTACCTTCAGGCTTAGATGGCTTCTTGTCAAAGTTTTCATTGAAATTATTCTTACCTCTTGAATCCAAATGTGTGGCTTGTACACAAACTTCATCCAAATTATTAGGATTTAAAACCAAAATAGTATGCCTTAAGTAAGAGCTAAGACCACCTATATTCTTGAGCAATGTGTCTTGGGTGTATAATGGGACTTTAAGTGCAATAGCCCACTTCCTAAATTCATGGGTATAGTCTTGGACAAATTGACCCTTACCTTGCCTAAAGGTTTTCCAGTTCATAGGTAACTATTACATATGGCCTAAGGGATAAAACTATTTTTAAGGGAGACTTTAAATTCCATCCAAGTTAAATTGACACTACCATGTCAAACAATTTTTGCCTGAGTTTTACTCTCCCACTAGATGAGAGTGGTTCTTCCCAACTAAAGAGTAGCTAATTGGATTTTAGAAGAATCATCTAAAAGGCCTTGAATCCTATAGTATACTTCAACTTCTTGAACCCAATCATATAACTTCTCAAAATCTAACTCTCCATAATATTTAGGTAGTTCAAATTTTCCATCCAATTTGATTAGAGACTTATGTGCACTTTTGAAAGGATTAGAAAAAGTAGAATTAGAAGGAGAAGATGGACAAGATGGAGATGGAGGAGTTTTTGGAGGCTCATCATCACCTTCTTCTCTTTTCACTTTGGATCTTTATCGTCCTCATGCTTTTCTCACTTTGACGATCCTCTTTATTCGCACTTCTTCCATTCTTTCTTTTCCTAATAGAGCTCTTCCACCATAGCCTTCATGTTGAGAAAGGCTCTTTGAAAAACTTTTTCATCGAGCTTGAAAATTTTTCCAGCTTCTGTCTCTTCCATCTTTAGTGGTGGAAAATTTCTTCATTTACTGATCTCAGGACTAATCTCTACAAGTGTTCCTTCACCTCGTTGGCTCCTGGATCTCTTTAACATCCACTTTTGTAATCCCTAGTCAAACAAGCTCTGATACTAACTTGATCTATTAGGATCTATGAAAATTTCTTAGTGAATGTTAATTTTATGTAAATTGGTAATTGAAATTATTAATATTTATTTATAAATGATTTTAAAAAAAAGATATTAAAATGATTAGAACAATAGAAAAATGAGAACATAGAAGAGAAGACAAAGACAACAAACTGATAATAGAGTTCACCAAATGGCTACAAATCTTCGGGTCCCTCAATCTACTCCAAATGCTTGATTGCAAGGTACCATCGATCTACTCTAAAGTCTCACAAAGTATTCTTGAGTGATAATGAAATGAATAAAAATCTCTCCTTTAAGTACAATTACTTGGCTTCAAGCTGCTAATTACATATAGTTGCAATATTTTCACTATCAAATTTCTCAATTTTCTCTAACACCCTCTCAAGCTAATAACCCCCCTTTTTATATAATTTCATTTATTATATGGAGATTAAAACAATAATATTCCCCATAAATTTTGTATCTCCTAATCTATGCCACATAAATCTAATTTAAGGCCTTACAAATATCATACCCCCTAAAAACTCCTTTAAAACCCTTAAATATTCTTTAGAAATATTTCAAAAAAAAATTAAAATTCTTATAATGTCGGCTTATTAAAATTTAGAAGATTTTATTATTTATATTAGAGGGGGATCGGTTTAGCCCGAGCCCTCTATTCAATACCCACCATACTTTATGTTTTATTAAATATCTTTTGCCCCATGTTCATATTGCGGAAAATCCGTGGTGTAGTGGTAGAGGGTAAAAAAAGGAGTGGGGGGTCGACAGTTCAAACTACCACCCCTCCAAATAGCATCTTGTCTTCCATAAATTAAATCAATGTCCCTTTGTATGTAGCGCAGAACTCGTGGTGTAACGATAGGCATGCAATGTGGAGGAAGGTTGGGGTTCACCCTCCAACCAGATTTTTAACAAAAGAATTTATTCCATCGCTCAATGGAGATAAGAAGGGGTGCCACATGGCACCAAGTGATTGGGCCACGTGGCACCAAGTAATTGGGACATGTGGCAACAATGCATTTGCTACTTGTTGACACATAGATCAACATGTGATTCATCCACCTCCGATGTTGTACTACCACATCTCAATCACTAAACATGCCACATCATCTGCCACACTTAATGCCATGTCACCTCTCCCGCCAAATCAACATAGAACTACCATGTCATCATATGGTTAGCCATGTTAGCATGCTAATGTCAACATCTTGGTCAAGATTTCCTTGCAAACTTTGACTGGTCATAACTTCTACATATGAGCTCTATTTCACGTGATTTGAGGGTGTTGGATTCGTGGTGATGAGCTCTTCAATGTGATTCATTTTTTTACCATTTTTGAGAATCAAATTTTTGACATAGAATCTCCATGTGGAACTCCTATTTTGACCAAACTTTGACCAAGCATAACTTGAGCATACCAAATCCTTTTGAGATGCTTCAAGTTGTGTTGGGTTCATGTTTGAGAGCTCTTTAACATGGCATTGACCCTTGGAGAATATAGCATAATTGAATTTTTGGTGAACATATCCACCTAGATCATTATTAACAAACATTATGATTTTACAAGCTTCTCTTACAATGGAGAAGGTCCCCCATTGGGTTTGATGAAGTTCAAATTCATATTTTAGAGTGGTTGAAGGTTTATAATACATCCTAGATGATCTCCTTAAAGGTACAAATACCATTCTTTGCCCATGACTTTGATGAGAAGCCTTGGAGTAAGGTAAGAGATTTTTTTTTGTGAGATAAATTCCACCAAATCGATATATTAAAATAAATCTTAATGTTATCAGTCATAAGGAGGGTCCTTTCCTATTCTAAAGCCTTCCAAATTATCCTAAAGATTATTGATCCATCTAGTTGACATAGGAGAGGCCCTACCAATGAGTCACAAAATGGAAATTCTTCACTTTTTTATCTTTTTTTTGGGACAAATTTTGCAATGTTATACCTAATGAGGTTTTTCCAAGGCTTGTCACCTTGCATTTCTTTTAAGACCCACTTCACAACTAATTTTATTCCATTCTTCTTTAGGTATTTTAATGCATGGCCACACACCTCTTTACTTATTGTGCACCAATCCCAGTTTACAAAATGTTTTCTTATTGTACACTTGCCATCAGATTAGAGATAGTTCCTAATTTTCTTTTGGATTTACTCAATTTTAAGTATCTATTAAAAAGCCACATGAAGGAGTTGTATATTGTATATAAGGAAAAAACAATGTCATACTTGGATCCTCCTTGCTAGGGAAAGGTAGAGCCTATTCCACTTATCTATCTTATTTTCAATTTTAGATTTATCCGAATTCCATATTTATTTTAGGTTGGGGTTGATTGCAAATAGGATACGCAAGTACCTTACCTATGAATTAGGACCCCCCATTGTAATTCATATTGTGTATAGGAGTGAATTTTCACCCCTTACGCAAATTCCCCTTTTATACATCCTCACCTTATAAAACTAAATCTGAAGGCTAAATTCCACATAATCTCTTTGCCTTCATTCCACTTGGTGCCTATTTTGAGCGTCGGTAGAGGTATAATTATCAGTGACACTTGCATGATGCATAGATGTTCATGGAACACAATTATGTCCCTGGCAGATTCCTATGGCTAGAGGCTGCAAAGGTGTTACATTTCCCAGTGGAAGTAGTCACTTATCCATTCTCTATGATAAAATTTCTCTCTGGTTCATATGAGATGCTAGTGTGCCTTTGAGATGCCAGTGCATCACATTGTTGTCTGTGTTTTGCACTTCTATCCTTTGGTTGAGAGCGTGATAATTTTTCAGGAGAATCTTTGTGACCTACTCTTTCAGATTCTATAACTTTCATCGTTGTTCCTTGAGGTAGTTTACGGTAGTTCACCCTGTGAGGCTCTCTGAGTGAAGAAAACTCATGAGTAGAAAATTCCCCTCTTACATTTTGGTGAACCTAACGTGAAATAAAAAAGTAGGAATTTATTTACCCCTACTTGGTGGGGTAATAACTTTTGACTCAGTGCTCGGAATTCAGAACCGTTTGCATCGTTAGAAAGGTCTCCTAGAGAACTAATTAAGTCCCTAAAATAAAATTTCCCATGACAGTTGAATTTTAGGGACCGACATTAGTTCTAACCTCAAATTTCGCTTCAAAAATAGGTCTAAAAATTCAAATTACTAGAACATAGAAAATACCAAAAAAATTGTAATGAATTTAATATCTTCTTTGATTAGTTATGTATCTAATTTTGTTCAAAATGTTAATGATATTCCATTTCATTCATGTGATGGTGATTTGTCTTTTCTTATGTCACTTTGTATCTTTGATCCTTCTCATGAGAGTCCTCTTGCTTCAAATTATATCTTGTTTTAAGAAGATAAAATCGTTGATACCTTTCTTTATGTTACTCTACCTTCTTTTCATTCCAATACACTCTCTTTTGTAGATGATGCATTTGTGAATGATGAATCTCTTACTCATTCCAATGCACTCTCTTCTAAAGAGATTTCATTTGTGAATGATGAATTTATTATCTATTCTAATGCGCTCTCCTCTAGAGATGATGCATTTGTGCATGATGAATCTCCTTCCACATTTGATCCTATTTGGATCGATGTTGAGAATGTCTTCAAATAGTTATTCTACCAGTTGTGATGATTCTTTAAATGAAATATATGTCTTTGGTGCCCCTCAAAGGCCTAAGAGACATGTTATTTATTTGAATCCATCTAGTCCTTCTCCTAAAATGGTTCGTTCTATTAATGGTGTTTCATTTGATTGTGACTCCCCTAGTCCTTCTATGCCTCCCTCTTATAGAGTGATAGCCCATACTTATAATAATAGAATGAATATACAACCAAGCTGTTGTGCCCATTTTTTCACACACGCCCCATTCGGAACAGGGACCCTCTTTTCCCTCTTTGCGTTTCAAGCTCTTTCTTTCTTTTTTGCTTTCCCTCATTGTGTGTGCCCACTTTTGTACCCCAAGAAGGGTCGATGTGTTTCCCAATGCAATATGTTAAGTTCACCCGAAGTCCCCTTTTTGTCTAAACTACTAAGTCTTGGGTAATTCGGGTTTTCCCTGTCAAAATGCCGTTTTGGTGTCTGTCAGTTTTCGGATTTCCCTTTACAAATTTCCCTTTGCGGATTTCCCTTTTTTGGATTTCCCTTTTCAGATTTCCCTTTATAGATTTCCCTTTACAGATTTCCCTTTCTGGGTTTCCCCTTCCGAGTTTCCCTTTTCGGGTTTCCCCTTCTGGGTTTCCTGCTGGGTTTTGCTATTTCGACGGTGGATTCTGGATGGCTTCCCGGACCTCGAACCCTAGATCTCCCACCGCCCCTATGTTTTTTAAATCCACCGACTCCAACTACCCCGTACGATGAATTTAATGCTGCATTAATGGGTATTTTCGGCTATAAAATCAAGTTTTTTGGTCATCATTATCAAAAGCCCAAGCCATTGAGAAGATTGGAGAACTCCCAGCCTTCAGACTTTTCTTCTGCCCAAGAATTTGAGTGTTTTCCGTCGTCCCCCACGCATCCGGTAACTTGTTCTTCGGGATTTCGAGGTAGGTTTGCCGTCTGTGCGCCCTCCTTTTTTTTTATATAAAATTTTGCATTTTTGTGGGTGAAAATCATGAAATGGGTCTAAAACTAAGTAAATTCATGCCTCCCGCACAAAACCCATGTTTTTAAAATGTGAAAATCGATCTTTAGACCACCTAAAATTCAATTCGGAACTTGGTCGCGCCGTAGCTGTTCTTCGAAACAGTGCTAGTGCCACTCGAGCCCAGGTCTTCCCGTGGCTATCCATTGCCACCTTCTGGTCGAAATCCTTGACAAACTTCCCGCCTCAGATTTCGACCTTCAAAATTCCCTCCTCGAAATTTCGTCGCGTTCTCGTTGTTCTAAACGGCCTGGTATGAGCGTCCTCCTGAGTAGCGAACCCCGGACCTTCGAAGTCCGTCTAAATTCGAAAATATCACCCTTTCCAAATTCACTCTTCTTTCGGAATCCTTTTCCTAGAATTTTGTTCTTGGAATTCTATTCCCGAAACTCCGTCCCGTCTTCACCATTTCAAACGGCCTTCCCTGAGCGGCTTTCGGGACATCGTTCGCCGATCGCAAAGTCTTCTCCCGATCGAAATCCTCAGCAAGTTTCCCTTTCAGAATCGCGCCTTTGGATTTCCCTTCCCAAGATTTCGTTATGTCTTCACCATCCCCAACAACCTTGTCCCAACGTTTCCCCAGCTGACAGACCCCAGTCTGTCGTTAGCCGAAATCCAAATCCAACCTTTCTTCCAGATTCCAAACTCTAGAATTCCCATCTCGGAATTCCGTCTACCTACACCATTCTAATGGTGAACTCGGGATAGCATCCTGACCTTCAAGTCCGGGTGTTCCGTTCGCCGTCCGTCTATCCTGAACCTTCTCGTCGCTTCCAGAAATTGCCTCTCGGATTTCCTTCCCTGGATTTCTGCTCCCACTTTGCCATCCCCAACTGCTAGTCCTTGGCTACTTCCTGGAAATGGCAATCCGAGACCCGAATTCCGATGCCCGGATTTTTGTTTCCTCTGTGTTGTTTCAAATGGCTTCCTTGCAGGTGATACCCGAACTGCCAAATGAGGTATCAAATGACCTCCAAATCCCAAATGGATTTCGACCCACTTGATAAAATCAGGTTTTCCTTTGCCTCCAACCTTTAATATTCAAATCCTACCTTGAGAAATGCCTGTGGGAATTCCATTCTCATTTTGTCCATTCAAACGACATTTTGCCAAAGGAACTCCGGCCCAAGAACTCCGAATTTTGTTTATACCTGCTTTCGAATAATGAAATATCCAACACGCGTGATTTTGAATATAGATTATGATTTTCGAACTAATCTGGATATGCAGGGATTTATCGGTGACCTTTTTGACAAGTTCATCGTTGCTAATTCAAGTCTTTTGTGCAAGATTTATGGAATCCGATGCAGAGACTTCCAGTGCTCCCAAGAAAGGAAAAGGAGTAGCCAAGTCACCAAGGGGCAAGGAGAACAGGGACCTGATGAAATACAAATTCAAGGGAGTCCAGATTCAATCCAGAATCACTACCCTATGGAGGGATGTCTCAGACACCAACATCGGATAGGTTGATGTTGATGAATTCACACAAAGGGTCAGGATGAACCCAAAAACAACCAACACCATATTAATAAAGAGTAGTGGACATGCTAAAGCTATAGGTTTCCCACCAGCCTTAGTGGCCCTAGAGTTGGTGATGGCTTGTTCGGAAGCGTATCAATCAGACACTAGAACTATTGTAGACCATGACGAGAATGTCCTCGCAGATATGTCTCCGTCAGGCATAACTGCAACCTTCCACATTCCAACCTTTAAAAGCATGGAGATCCCCACCATAGAAAATTATAAGGATGTGTGGGAACAGGATCCCTTGGGGTGCAAGAGGCTGATCAACCAATTCTGGTTAAAGGATAAACGGGGTAGTGTTGGGAAGCTTCCTCAAAAGCTCTTCCACGGCGATTTCTTCGAGGACTACCATGACCTTGTAACTCTTCTCAGCCGGGTCATGGGCCTCCCCAATGCAATTTTCTTTCAGGAATGGATGTTCTATTTCATAGAATGGATTCTCTGCGGTAAGGGCACCACCTTCTATTGGGGCGAAATAATCAGTGACTGCTTCCACGAGCAGTCTACTACCGTGAAAAAGACCCAAAAATTCTTCATGACCTCCTACTTGGTATATTCTCTCGCCAATTGACGACATTATCAGGTGTTGACAATCATGCCTAGTGATCCATTAGGGCCAGAGCTTAAGCCATATGACAAGTACCCCTAATTGTAATTCTTAAACTTTAAAAGGGATTACTACAGGGTGAATGACACGTTCATTGCTCACGTCATCCAATCTGTAGGAGGTGACTTTCATAGGAGAACATCCCACAGTGCCAGGGTCCTCCTCAAGCATTACGCCTTCTGGTACATTCAGTTCCTGAAGTTTACTTATATACAAGCTCAGGGATTCACTGAGAGACTGAACAAGCTACCCTGGTATCCAAATGACCGGATCATTCTCTTGGAGCTGACTCGACAACTACGACACGTTCATAGCCTCCTAAGCAAGAAGCATTTGGCAGGCCCTGCCTATCCCATGAACGTAGGCCAGGGGATGTATAAGGTTCACACCTCCCAGTGTGTAGGATACTCAGAAAAGGAGCTGGTAGAATACAACTTTGAACAATATACAACGCAACCCCAAATGGATCCTTATGGCCATGTCAGAAAGGCACTGGGACGTGAGTACGCCCACCTCCACAACATCGAGGACTTTTGGGCCAATTGCAGGGATGATCTTGAGGTACGATTGCGGCATTATATGGGCATGACCATCATCTATGTGTGAAGGGTGAACCTGTGTCCGGTCCCAGATCAACTAGAAGAGGAAGAAGATACAGTTATGGACCCCGGATACGATGCAATTGCCAACTTGCCGCTGCTTGCAATTTATTGGAGTGAGCTAGAGCTGAATGATGTCAGCATACTCACAAGGCCCATGAAAATCCGAACAAGGGCATGGATCGACCAAAAAGGTGGCCCAGTTGAAACAACGAGGGGTCATTCTAACGTTCATCGAGCTTAGAAGCGAGCACGTAAGTGAACCAAGTTGCTCCGAGGGTGGAGCAGCCACCGCTACGACTGGCGAGACATCTAAGACCCCACCGTCGGTAAAGACCCAGAAAAGAAAAGAGGCTAGTGAATAGCTACCTAAACCGAAGGTATATGCCTGTAAGGCTTATGAGCCTGAACCTTCCAAGAAGAGGAGGAAAACAACTGGTAGTGTGGAGACAGCTATACCAACCAAGGGTCCATCCCTTGGGATCGAAGGATCAGGATCTAGCTCGCCAAGGTCGCTGCCTACCATTGTTACTACTGCTACTACTTCCCCTATCCCTCATACTCCTCTTACTGCCTCTTCTTCCTCTCCACCTACAGTGGATATCTCCGTTCACCTTGCTCCTACTCCTCTAGTGTTGCAAGTTATTCTTGTGGACTCATCGTTTGCCACCACCTCACCAATGTCCTCTTCCTCCATGTCTCCTTCTCTTCCTTCCGTTTCTGCTGTTACAACACCTACCCTTAGCCTTCCATAATATTTTGTAAAGTATATGCAGAATGCGCTGTCTGAGCTTTTCGGGATGCTAACCAATCTGATAGTCCAGGCTGCAATAGCTCAAGCTATGGCCTCCAGTGCAACAACATCCCCCTCTCTGGAATCACCAAAAATTAAGGCAACCATGTAGATCTTGAACGAGAGTGAATGACAACAACTAGAGGTTGAGAAAGCGCCGGAGGATGAAGAATTTGAATATCATGAACATCCCTTGTTCGAGTTTTGGGAGATTGATGAATTAGCCTATGAGTCTTCTAGTAGGGATAGTGAGGGCCTCAACGCTGAACTTATCCAAGAGTCCAATGATCCTGAGCTCAATGTAGAGTGGGACATACAGCTCAAGGAAATCGAAGATAAGGAGGCTGAAGAGCGATTATGCAAGAAGAAGAGATTGCTGCTCTAGAGACAGAAGGTAATAAGCTTCCAACTGAGGGACATGGTTAAACCTGAGGGCATGATGAGGAAGCATCCCTCCATAAGGACAAATAAGCAGAGAGTCCCGAAGAGCGTTAGGATACTCTAAATGAGAAGGAAGAGGATGCTGAAAAGAAAGACTCACCCAGGAAGCAGCTACACACTGAGTTCCCCATTGAGCATGAAATAATCAAACAAGGCCCTGATGAAGAAAAGGAAAAGGCTCTCGTTGTCAAAACCGTCGAACTTAAGAAGGAGGACAGTGGGACTCAAAGTGAACCGCCAAGACAAGAATCTCGAACGCCCGAATGGATGCAAAGGTAACTCAACCAAAAGACTCCCACCTTGAAGGATCCTAAGGCGAGGTTGGAAGACATCATGGCCAGAGCACAGATGAGCACCAGAAAGGCCAAGAAACCAAAGCTTAGGTCAAAAGTGACCATGGACATCTCAGGATCAAGGGCAATGTAGTTAGCAATACCGATGGTTGGGTAGCAAGGCATAACTTACAACATCTCCACCATTGACCTAGGAGTGGCCACAAGGGAACAAAAGGTTGAGCATCTCTAGGAGTTGATCGCCACAGTGGTACACCTTATCCAACAGGATAAGGTCTCAAAGGAGGAGCTTAAGGAGCAGGTGGCAGATCTAACAACTTATATTCAGCAGTGCTCATTTCTAGATGAGCAACCTACAACATCATCGGCCCCACCTCAGTTGTTGTCCCAGGAGTAGATTAACAAGTTTGAAAAGAGGCAAAACCTGGACAAGACTACAAAAAACTAGTTCCGACAGGTCTTGGACATAGGGAACACAGGCATCAACTTGGCTGTTTGGGCAGCAAATAGGTTCCTAGAAGTTCATAAGACTCTCGAAGACACAAGGCAAATCTGTGAGAGGTGCCCAAGGAAGTACGAGTTGGCCTACCCAAAGATTGAGGCCATACTCGCATTGTCAAGCGATGTCTAGGAAAAGGATCTCACCTTCAAGGATGATGATCACTAGTTCGTTGACACATGGAGAAGGGATTTCGATCACCGAAAAAGGAGGCTTAAGCAAGTATTAGAGAGGATAACATCAGATATTAAATGGGCAAGAGATTCCAGAGAGGAATGTGCTCGATACCTCAAGACGATGAAGGAGTATGAGCTACCTACAGACGAGATCAACCCAGATAATATAAAGCCCTACTTCGTATAGATCATGGAAGATGGAATATCCGTCGAGGTTACAACCGAATTCATGTGCTTTTTTGCCAGAGCCTTTGTGCAGTCAGAACTTTTCAGAGAGAGTACTACTAAGTATGAGGACGATTGGAAGAAGTTGGGCAACAATTCTCAAGAATGGTCTTACCAAATTTTGAAATCCCACATCATGGAGGTGGATAAGTTTCAGTCCCTGATCCTAAACTTCATGGAGTATGCTGCATTAAAGAAGCGAGAGGGCAATCTCATCATCGATGATGAGTTCCATTTAGACTAGTTATAGTAGAGGGAAAATGGCTAAAAGACAAGTTTGCTACAGTGCTGTCACTAGATGATGAGATAGGGAAGAAACAAAAAATTAGCCATAAATGTAATATATTTGGGGGTAGGTGAAACCCTAATGTAAAGTGAATCTTGGCCACATAATAGAATCGAATCTTGGCCATTCATTTTTTTTTTTGAAAACTATAGATAGGGCTCTCCTCCTCTCATTTTAAGAGAGTTGAGTTGTTGTAAAGACATGCTACTGAGAATATAATAGAAAATATAGTCATTTTCTGGTGTATTTCTTGTTTTCTCCACATGTTTCATGATTCCTCTCCCTTTTTAGTTATAGCTCTGCTTTAAGATATTTTGCTGTTTTAAGTTGTTTAGATTATACTTGGTAGATTTGGTACAATATCTCTGATTTTGGATATTACTACTCTGTGTATGCTTTCCTTGTCCATACTTGTGGTCATTTGTTGAAGGTAGATGACTGTGCAAAGTTAGTCTGGACTTTGATTTCATTGCTACTCATTGAATCTCATCTTCATTCACCTTCCCATAGCAAATGAATGATGAATATCTACAGTTCTTAGGAGATAGCACAGGTTTCATGATATTGTGAGAACTCTGATTAAGTGAAATTATGTTTGAAAGAAACTGTCCACAGTAGGAACCTCCATTATCATTGTTCATTGGTAGTTGTAGGTCCGGGAAACATCTTCCTTCCTCGCCCTTTTCTTTTTCATTTTTTAGAAGCAACTTGTGCTAAGGTTCGTTGCACATTGTAAAGCCAAATCTGACAAAACAATGGAGTCCAAGAGTGCTTCCTGAACCTGCAGCAAAGCATAGCAATTCCAAATCCATAGAACTCCATTCATTGACTTAATTCTCCCAGCCTTAACCACATAAGATAGCCTTGTGATTCCAGCAAATCACATAAATCAACTGAAATATTCCAAGCATCGTCTTGACCTGACATCCGAGAGACCTTGGGATAGTGTTCTACAATCTGATTGTGAAAAATTGTCTTTCAAGAGAGGTAATCCGTCTATGTATTACCTGTGTTATGAAGTGCATAAAAACACCATCAACAAAATTGGTGCTAGAAGGAGGGTCAGAAAGTATAGCTAGATTGAATTGAGTCATTCTCCCCTGAGAGACTCCACCGATTATTGAGGTCTACACCAAACAAAGGGGAGTTGCAAGAATTACAGCCCCTGACCTGAGCTAAGAGAGCTAAACGAAGGGGACCACCTGTTACAGATTCCACATAATAACTCACTGCTCTTTCACCTCCACAACCTCCATCTTTATTGAGAGATTCATCTTCTGCTCATCCCACCGTTGAGACCTTCCCAGTTGCCACTTCATTCGGGTTGAGTACCGCTTTTCAGCTAAACATGCTTACTAGCATTGTTGCTGCCTCACCAAGCGCTACAGCCCCATTACCAACACAGACCAATCTGGCACAACCACCTCCTCCACCTTTTTCGATGGCGTGGCTGGGCAATAACCCATCTCTGCTCACCTTCAACCTTTACCATGACATGCCGAAGAGTCCTAAGAATTTATGTATGAAGTTCAACTCCCGGGATCCACAAAGAATAGCCGAGGAACATGTCAAGATTTTTGAAATTGCCTTGAAGACTATGCAGATTATGTATGAAGATGTAGCATGCAGGCTCTTTCCCTACTCCTTAGGGGAAGAGGCCTTTTACTGGTATGTCAATTTACCAGCTAGAACAATCAGCACGTGGGATCTCTTGAACAATGCATTCCTACAGAAGTTCAAGACCCTTGTTAGCCCTGTAGATTCGTACCGACATTTCATGTCGGTTCAAAGGGAGATCAATGAACCGATCAACTCATTCAATGATAACTTCCATAGAGCATACACCTGGCTGTAGGCCCCATATGTTTTCAATGATGCTGCCGTCCTGGCCGTTTACTACGCAGCGCTGGATAATCTCACTTCAACCTTGGTGAAAAGGATAAGACCGTCACCTATTAGGTTGGTCGATGCATATACTGAGGCCATCATTGCCAATATAGATTTGGGGTAGAAAATATCAAGTCCTTTGCCTTCCCTTGGGCAAACAACACACCCGAAGTAGATACAGGGACTCATGCAAGCTTTATAGCATCAAACACCCCTATTGAATCTGGTACCTCAACTGCTTATGGTTCTGCATCCTGGACAACCGATGAATCAGGCATATCCAATGCCTCATTACTTGCTTCCCCAGTAGTAGCAGTTGCATCCACAGAGATCCCAAATGCTGAAATACCTTCAAGCGGTGGAGTTTCCACCCACTCATCAGAACCAGCCGGTGGCATAGCCTATGTTCCTTCAGAATATCGCGCCGCAACCAAGCAGCACCAAAAGAGATAGGATCGACGAGCTTACTGAGATGGTCAAGAAAATGTCGACGAAGATGACACATTTAAGGAATCAAAATAACAAGCTATAGACATCGCAGAAGAGCATCCAGGCCAACCTCAATAGGGAAAATCGAGATCACCGTGAATGTCAGGATAATCGAGAGGCTGGCACATCGCCAGGGCAGAATTATGATAGAAATCAGAACTCGGGCCAAAACTTTGATAGGCGACCCTTCCAAAGGTAGAGTCAGACGTGGAATACTCGCCCCAATAATGGTGGGGTTCCCACACCTCTTGATCAGCCCAATGGCAACAATAATGGAAACCCCACAAGCGAAGTTTATTTGGCAGAGGCTGCTTTATCCAGTTGGTGCTGCATACACAAGATGAGCTGCCATTCTGAACTGGATTGTTTGAAATTCCAAACTACAGCTAAGATTTTTCAAGTAGAAGTTCAGAATGCGGTCAATAACTCAGGATGCATGGACATTGTCCCATCTGACCCGTGTGACACTTCAGTGCTGGTGCTAAATCAGGCCCCTTTCCCAAAGGTGGAATGCAATGCTCCTGAGCTGGAAAATACTGATTCAAGCCATCATGATGCCAAAAAAGAGGTAAGTTATGAAAGTCCTTTGGCTCAGCTTTTCAATTCAATAGATAATGGTCCAAAGGATGATGAAGAGGAACTTAGGGAGGTCGAGGTCCAAATGTTTCACCAGCGGACTGCCCCTTACAACCTCAAAAATAGACAAGCAAGAGGTCATGCTGGAGGTCCTTTCACAACCTCCATCCTGCCAAATAATTTCAGTACCCCTCCCGATCCGAGTGCAAACAATAATTTGGGTTTTCCACACACACCCACACGATACCTCAGCAGAAATAAACAACAAAGCAGTGGCCAGGGCTAAAATGCTAGCCCCTCCCAGAATGTCTCCCACGATCAAGAAATTGAGCAGATGGGGGAGTATATTACTGAAGAATTCAAGAAAGTAAAGCTGAGTGTATTTGCCTTCGAACTTCTAAAAGTGCCTACTGTTAGGAACGCCTTTTTTCGAATGATAAATGGCCCATCATAGGGGTCAGCTCAAGAAGAAGTTCCGGTAAAGAAGGTTTCTTTTAGTGACCAATTGAATGAACCAGTTGTGAGGCATATTTTTAACAGTAAGGTTGACCCGGATCCAGTAGGTCAGTAGGCAGCCCGACAGGGTAGCTAATCTAACATCAACCCAAAATAGGGGTAATGAGAAAGAAAAGACCCAAATTGCTTAGGCGGATGTTTCTAGAGGATTGTTTCAAGGGAAATTCAAGACTCCTCCCTTTTTGACCACCGTCCGTGTGTTCGAAAAAAACCTCCACAATTGCTTGCTAGATTCAGGAGCATCGGCTAATGTCATGCCCTTAAGTGTTTTCCAGGCATTAGGAATCACGCCTACCCCTTCCTGATGAAAGGTGATGCAACTTGATAAAACCAAAATCAGCATAGTCGGGGAAATCAATAAGATACCTATGCAAGTTGTTGTTGACCCCCGGATCCAACAAACCATTGATATACAGGTGGTCGATATCCCTGACACCTATGGCATGATCCTAGGAAGGGATTTCATAAGGGCCCTAAATGGATACGCCGCCACTGATTACTCTCACATATGGCTTCCATGGAAGGGAATGCCTAATCAGATCTGGATTGATAGGGAACCATGGATGAAATTTATGATTACAGAGTACAACAACATGAATGAGGTGTTGTATGCAAAAACAAGTTTGGGAAATTATTCTCCAGTAGCGTACAGGAATGAGTAGGAACGCCCTGAAAATGAAGAAATGAACGAGGTTCTCCTCGTACTATGCAGTTCGCTTACTAATTTGGCCAACGTCTCTCAAAGCATTGAAATGCTCGTGGAGCCCAATGATGAAGAACTAGAAGAGAGGGATGGCCTTGGACTCTTCGGTGGTTTCCAAGATTTCATGGAAAAGTGCGTACATGATCAACTTAGCTTGGGAACTCGAATGAACTTCCAGGAGCTCCTACTCCCTAATTGGTGCAGGGTACACAATGCTGCTCACTCAGAGTTTGACTGCTGTTTATGCTAGACAATAATTGAACACGTTAAAAAATGGGCTATTCCAAAAGAGAAACATGGGCTGGCATTGCATGAGCAAACATGTGTTGCCCCCGTGGCCCCATAAGCAGTCACGAAAATGACGGTCCCATCTCTAACAAGGGTCAAGCCACTCAGCCCTGCATTTGGGAATTCTCCGAGATTCTAGACGTTGCGCTTTGATGGCTCTAAATCCAAGCACGGAGATGGAGCTGGTTTTGAACTGATCAGTCCCAAAGGAAAATCATATTTCTCTACCCACAGATTGTAGTTTTATTGTACTAATAACATGGCAGAATATGAAGCTTTGGTATTGGGCCTCTTGATGGCATTAAGAAAGGACGTCAAGATGGTCCAAGTGTACGAAGATTCAGAGTTAGTCATAAAGGAGGTCAAAAAGCTTTATTCCTACTATGATCGAAGACTTACTAACTACCGACATCGTGTTTGGGATCTGCTAGAAGGGTTGGATGTGTTTAACATTCAGCTAATCCCTCGAGCGCAGAATTATACTACCAACACCCTGGCATAGGGAGCAAGCACACTGCATCCCTTGTCCTTATCTGGTCTCAAAAGATTCACGGTAGAACTCACTTCCATTCCATTAGTACCAGATAGTGTGGCCAACTTCCAAGTATTCAATGATAACACGCACATCCTGGAATTCCTAGCTAGTTTTGATGTGTTTGCCACACAGATAATCGATGAGCTCGAGCCTCAAGAGGCAGAATTGGATATAGAGGGGGTCATCAACTTAAAAAATAACACCATCCTTAGGGGAATGGTTCAATTAGAGCGGATATTTGACCTTGATTAGATTAGAGAACAAGATCAATCAGCGAGCCAAAGAAGATACCATCAGCGTTCAGTGTGATACCTGCAACTTAGGAACGATTGGAAATGCTAAGAACGTGTTTATTAGCAAGGTATGTGCTCCTGAAGAAAGAAAAGGGATTATGAAAACGCTACTCAAATATCATGACATCATTGCCTGGAGCTATGATGACCTCAAGACATATGATATGTCGATTATCACGCACACTATTCCCCTTAGACCAGATATAAAGTCGTTTCATCAACGACAGCGCCCAGTCAATGCTTTATTAAACCCAATCATTTACAAAGAAGTGAAAAAGTTACTGTCAGCCAGGATCATCTTTCCAATTAGACACTCTACTTGGGTAGCGAACTTGGTCCCTATTAGAAAGAAAAATGGAGAGATCGAGTTGTGTGTGGACTTCCACAATCTGAATCGAGCATCGGAGAAGGATAACAATATCTGTACCTTCATTAGATGAGGTGCTGCAGGTAGTAAATGGATCGCAGATGATGTCCTTCTTAGATAGATACTCGAGATACAATCAGGTCATGGTACAGTACGAGGATTGACATAAGACAACATTCACCACCAAATGGGGAACGTTCGCATATAGAAGAATGTTGTTTGGACTCATCAATGCTAGCACCACTTTCCAGTGGGCCATAGATATTGCATTCAAAGACTTGGTAGGCAAGTGCATAATCATCTATATGGATGATTTGACAGTATTTTCAAAGCAGTGGGGTGATCACGTCACAGATTTATGCAAGGTTTTTGAAAGATGCCGCACTTTTGGGGTGTCTCTTAACCCAAAGAAGTGCATCTTCGGGGTCACTGAAGGAAAGCTCCTTGGACATGTCTTATCAGAGTGGGGAATCTCTATCGACCCTGAATGGATCCAATCCATTATGAAAATCCAGCTGCCTGGCAACAAGAAAGAACTGAAATCGTTCTTCGGGAAGATTAACTTCATCCACAAATTCATCATCGATTTTGCAGAAATCGTCAAACCGCTCAATGCCATGCTGAAACAAGATGCTAAGGTGGAGTGGATTCTTGAGTCAAAGCAAGCTTTTGGGGAGATCAAGAGAGCAATTGCTGAAGCCCCGGTGTTGGTCAGCCCCAATTACCTTCTATATATACTCCTTTGCCCCCGATCACTCCTGTGCCAACATTCTGACGCAAAAGGACGATGAAGGGAGTGAGCACCCAATCGCCTTCATGAGTGCCCCGTTGAAAGACGCCGAAATTTGCTATCACAACGTAGAAAAATAGGCTTATGCCCTCGTTAAAGGAGTCAAGAAGTTCCAACACTACATCCTGCGTAACAAGGTTTTCGCCATAGTTCCAGACCCTGCAGTAAAGATGTTACTTATGTAGAATGAGCTGGGCGAACGAAGGGCAAAGTGGATTGCATTGCTACAGGAATAGGATATGGAAATCCAGCCGATAAAGCTGGTAAGAGGACAAGCACTTGGCCGAACAATGGCGGAGGTAGTTGTTGATGATGTGCCCAAGCTCACAGTACAACAGTACCAGTTGGAGGACGTCTCCCTAAGGGAGTGGTATGATGACATAGTGTATTATCTGCTAAACCACAAGTGCCCACCCCATCTACAAGGAGTCCAAAGATGAGCTCTTAGATTGAAAAGGAACAGCTATATGTTGCAAGGCTCTATCTTGTACAAGAAAAATCATGAAGGTATCTATCTACGATGCCTAGGCAAGGAGGAAGTTGGTCGCATCCTTAAGGAATTCCACGAAAAATTCAGAACTAGCCACGGTTCGGTATTATCGACCGCGCATCAAATACTAAGAGCTAGGTATTATTGGCCCACCATTTTGAAGGATGCTCATGGTCACGTCCACACCTGCCATGTGTGCTAGATTGTTGTTGCCAGAGAAAGGAATGTTGTTGTTCCACTACAACCTGTCCTGGAGGTAAGACCTTTTGCGTAATGGGGTCTCGACTTCATCGGTCTGGTAAGTCCTCCATCATTTGTAGGACATAGGACATTCTAACCGCTTCTGATTATTGTACTAGATGGATGGAGGCAATAAATTGTAGGCAATGTACAACTGAAGTCGTAACTAATTTCTTAGAAAGATTCATTTTAAATCATTTCGATTGCCCATATGCTCTAGTATGTGATAACGGCCCTACATTTGCTTCACTAAAATTTACAAGTTGGGCCTCTGATTATGGTATCACCCTCAAATTCTCCTCTAACTATTATCCTCAAGGCAATGGCCTTGCTAAATCCACCAATAAGAACTTGATCACGGTGATCAAGAAATTGTTAGATAGGAACCCCAAGGATTGGCATACCTAACTTCATTTTGCCTGATGGGAAGATTGCACCCATCATAAGGCCGCCCTTGGAGACTCCCCATACCATCTAGTCTATGGTTTAGAACTCATCTTCCCCATCCATTTGAAAATCCCAACCCTCCAGTTCATGAACGAATTTTATGAAGGAGGAGACCGCAGAGAAGCTCGCCTCGCCGAGCTACTGCACCTTGAAGAAGTATGAGACCGACCAATAGAAAATTTTTCCAAAAATCAGGGCGTAGTCAAAAGATGGTTTGACTGTCGAGCCAAAGTTAAGGCCTTCCGCATTTTCGATCTAGTCCTCTACTGGGACAAGGCTCATGAAAAGAAAGGGGGACACGACAAATTTGACAAGCTTCGGCTTGGCCCCTTCCAGATTGTAGAAATCCTTGGAGATAATGCTTTCCGCCTAAAGGCTCCTACTAGTGAAGACATCTCATTGCTCGTGAATGGGAAACACCTCAAGCATTACTTCTAGGCCTGAGCTCCCCCGAGCTGTTATTGTAAATATCTGTACATAGGTTAAGGTAGATTTCTTGCTTTGCCCTTTGGTTTTGTTCACCTTCTCGACCGTTTTGCCGTAATTTTGGGAAGTGTTTCCTTGTTCTGCTGTGGTGGTCATGCTTGGTATGGCGAATGGTTACCTTTCTGTCTACTTCCATGTTGTTTCTTTAGATAAGCCCTCATTCCCTACTGCTACCCTCTGAAAGCTCCTAAGTATTGGTTTTCAACTTTTGAACTTTGCACTAACTTAGGATGGCTACCTGCTTGAATCCCTGCTCTTATCATGAAACACACAAAACACATTTAAAATATCTCCAAAGAATAGTACGGTAATCGTTGGGAGGCAGAGATAAGTAAAAAATCTGAAGTTTGTTCCAGTGACCACTGCGATTCTCAAATCCATTGTGAACTTTGTTGTTCGCACGGTTGACAAAAAAAAGAGAAAGTGCTAAAAGGAAATATCTGGCACAAGCAATAAATAAATTGCAAAGAACAATCATATGGGTATGCGAATATCTCTACCGGGGCCATGGACACCTGGCTAGCAGTAGAGCTATGTTCATGAGATCATAGCGACAACTTCATCGAGGCTATGGATGCCTGACTGGTAGCGGAGCAATGTCTAGGTTACTTTTGGGATTAGATGAACTAAGTAGCTCATCTGCTCCAACCATTGGTTACTCGCACAATCTCCAAGGAAAGGAAATGAATTCACCATGCACACACTTCCATGATAAATCTGTAGTTCGATTCAATCCTGCCCTCCTTAAACTATTCTCAGTTCAACTTTGAAAATTGTCTTAGGTTTGTGAAACCAGAGATCATGGGTTTGGAAGGAATATTTATCTCTAGAACGCCGGGAGCATTCTCCCAGCGGAGTCGCCATTTGTTGTGCCCCTTTTTGCACACACAGCCCATTCGGAATGGGGACCCTCTTTTCCCTCTTTGCGTTTCAGGCTCTTTCTCTTTTTTTTTCTTTCCCTTATTGTGCGTGCCCATTTTTGTACCCCAAGAAGGGTCGATGCATTTCCCAATGCAATATTTAAAGTTCACCCGAAGTCCCCTTTTTGTCTAAACTGCTAAGTCTCGGGTAATTCGGGTTTTCCCTGTCAAAATGTCGTTTTAGTGTTTGGCAGTTTTCAGATTTCCCTTTATGGATTTCCCTTTGCAGATTTCCCTTTTCAGATTTCCCTTTGCGGATTTCCCTTTTTGGATTTCCCTTTATGGATTTCCCTTTGCGGATTTCCCTTTTCGGGTTTCCCCTTCTGGGTTTCCTGCTGGGTTCTGCTATTTTGACGGTGGATTCTGGATGGCTTCCTGAACCTCGAACCCCGGATCTCCCACCGCCCGTGCGTTTTTTAAATCCATCGACTCCAACTACCCCGTATGATGAATTTAATGCTGCATTAATGGGTATTTTCAGCTATAAAATCAAGTTTTTCGACCATCATTGTCAAAAGCTCGAGCGATTGAGAAGATTGGAGAAATCCCAGCCTTCGGAGTTTTCTTTCACCCCAAAATTTGAGTGTTTTCTGTCAACCCCCATGCATCTGGTAACCCGTTCTTTGAGATTTTGAGGTAGGTTTTCCATCCGTGTGCCCTCCTTTCGTTTTTTGTAAAATTTCGCATTTTTGTGGGTGAAAATCGTGAAATGGGTCTAAACCTGAGTAAATTCATGCCTCCCGCACAAAACCCATATTTTTAAAATATGAAAATCGATCTTTAGACCACCTAAAATTCAATTCGAAACTTGGCCACGCCACGGCTGTTCTTTGAAATAGCGCTGGCACCACCCGCGCCTGGGTATTCCCGTGGCCGTCCGCTGCCACCTTTTGGTCGAAATCCTCGACAAACTTCCCGCCTTAGATTTTGACCTTTAGAATTCCCTCGGAATTCCATTATGTTCTCGCCGTTCTAAATGGTCGTCCGAGCATCCTCCCGACCAGCGAACCTTGGACCTTTGAAGTCCATGTAAATTCGAAAATATCGCCCTTGCCAAATTCACTCTTCTTTCAGAATCCTTTTCTCGGAACTCTGTCCCGTCTTTGCCATTTCAAATGGCCTTCCTCGAGCGGCTTTCCGAACATCGTTCCTGGGTTGGAAAGTCTTCTTCCAGTTGAAATCCTCGAGAAGTTTCCCTTTTGGACTCGCACCTTCGGATTTCCCTTCCCGGGATTCCGTTCTGTCTTCGCCGTCCCCAACAACCTTGTCCGAACGTCTTCTCGGCTCCCGGACCTTGGTTTGTCGTTTGCCGAAATCCGAATCCGACCTTTCTTCCAGATTTTGAACTCCAAAATTCCCGTCTTGGAATTTCGTTCTACCTACGCCATTCTAACGGTGAACTCGGGACAGCTTCTCGACCTTCGGGTCTAGGTGTTCCATTCGCCGTCTGTCTGTCTTGAACCTTCTCGCTGCTTCTGAAAATTGCCTCTCGGATTTCCTTCCCCAGATTTCCGCTTCCACTTTACCGTCCCAAATGGCTAGTCCTTGGTTGCTTCCTGGAAACGGAAATCTGAGACTTGGATTCTGACACCTGGATTTTCATTTCCTCTACGCCGTTTCAAACGGCTTCCTTGTAAGTGATACCCAATCTGCCAAATGAGGTATCAAATGACCTCCAGATCCAAAATGGATTTTGACCCACTTGATAAAATCAGGTTTTCCTCCGCCTCCAACCTTTAATTTTCAAATCCTACCTCGAGAAATGCCTGTGGGAATTCCATTCTCATTTTGCCCTTTCAAACGATATTTTGCTATGGGAATTCCGACCCACGAACTCCGGATTTCGTTTATAACTACTTTCGAATGATGAAATATCCAACTCGCATGATTTTGAATATAGATTATGATTGTCGAACTAATATGGATATGCAGGGATTTGTCGGTGACCGTTTTGACAAGTTCATCGTTGCTAATTCAAGTCTTTTATGCAGGATTTATGGAATCCGACATAGAGACTTCCAGTGCTCCCAAGAAAGGAAAAGGAGCAGCCAAGCCACCAAGGGGCAAGGAGGATAGGGACCTAATGAAATACAAATTCTAGGGAGTCCCGATTCAATCCAGAATCACTACCCTATGGAGAGATGTCTCGGACACCAACATCAGAGAGGTCGATGTTGATGAATTCACACAGAGGGTTAGGATGAACCAAAAAATAGCCAATGCTAGATTAATAAAGAGCAGTGGACTTGGTAAAGCTGCAGGTTTCCCACCAGCCTTAGTGGCCCCGAAGTTGGTGATGGCTTGTTCGTAAGCGTATCAACCGGACACTAGAACTATTCTAGATCATGACGGGAATGTCCTCGCAGATATGTCTCTGTCAGGCATAACCACAACCTTCCACATCCCAACCTTTCAAAGCATGGAGATCCCCACCATAGAAAATTATAAGGATGTGTGGGAACAGGATCCCTTGGGGTGCAAGAGACTGATCAACCAATTCTGGTTAAAGGATAAACGGGGTAGTGCTGGGAAGCTTCTTGAAGAGCTCTTCCACAACGATTTCTTCAAGGACTACCATGACCTTGTAACTCTTCTCAGCCAGGTCATGGGCCTCCCCAACACAGTTTTCTTTCAAGAATGGATGTTCTATTTCATAGAACGGATTCTCCGCGGTAAGGGTACCGCCTTCTATTAGGGTGAAATAATCAGTGACTGCTTCCATGAGCAGTTTACCACCATTAAATAGACAAACAAATTCTTCATGACCTCCTACTTGGTATATTCTCTCACCAATCGACGACATTATCAGGGGTTGACAATCATGCCCAGTGATCCATCAGGGCTAGAGATGAAGCCCTATGACAAGTACCCCCAATTGCAATTCTGGAAATTTAAAATTTATTACTGCAGGGTGAACGACGCGCTCATTGCTCACATCATCCGATTAGTGGGAGGTGACTTTCATAGGAGAACATCCCACAGTGCCAGGGTCCTCCTCAAGCAGTATGCCTTCTGGTACATTTAGTTCCCGAAGTTTACTGATATACGAGCTCAGGGATTCACTGAGAGACTGAACAAGCTGCCCCGGTATCCAAATGACTGAATCATTCTCTTGGAGCTAACTCGATAGCTATGACACGTTCATAGCCTCGTAAGCAAGAAGCATTTGGTAGGCCCTACCTATCCCATGAACCTAGGCCAGGGGATGTATAAGGTTCACACCTCCCAGTTTGCAGGATACTTGGAAAAGGAGCTGGCAAAATACAACTTTGAACAATATATAGCGCGGCTCCAAATGGATCCTTATGGCCATGTCAGAAAGGCGCTAGGACATGAGTATGCCCACCTCCACAACATCGAGGACTTTTGGGCCAATTGCAGGGGTGATCTTGAGGTACGATTGTGACATTATATGCGCATGACCATCATCTATGTGCAAAGGGTGAACCTATGTCTCGTCCCAGATCAACTAGAAGAGGAAGAAGATATAATTATGGACCTCGGATACGATGCAGTTGCCAACTTGCCGTTGCCTGCAATTGACTGGAGTGTGCCAGAGCTGAATGATGTTAGCATACTCACAAGGCCCATGGAAATCAGAACAAGGGCATGGATCAACTAGAAGGTGGCCCAGTTGAAATAATGAGGGGACATTCTAACATTCACCGAGCTTACAAGTGAGCACGTAAGTGAACCAAGTGGCTCCGAGGGTGGAGCAGCCACTACTACAACTGGCGAGACATCTAAGACACCACCATCGGTAAAGACCAAGAAAAGAAAAGAGGCTAGTGAACAACTGCCTAAACCAAGGGTATATGCCTGTAAGGCTTCTGAGCCTAAAGCTTCCAAGAATAGGAGGAAAACAATTGGTAGCCTGGAGATGGCTTCACCAACCAAGGGTCCGTCCCTTGGGATGAAAGGATCAGGATCTAGCTCACCAAGGTCGCTGCCTGCCATTGTTACTACTAGTGCTACTTCCCCTATCTATCATGCTCCTCTTACTACCTTTGCTTCCTCTCCACCTGCAGTGGATATCTCCGTTCACCTTGCTCCTACTCCTCTAGTGTTGCAAGTTATTCCTGTGGAATTATCGTCCGCCACCACCTCACCAATGTCCTCTTCCTCCATGTCTCCTTCTCTTCCCTCCGTTTTTGCTATTACAATACTTGCCCTTAGCATTCCTGAATCTTTTGTAAAGTATATGCAGAATGTGCCATCTAAGCTTTCTGAGATGCTAACCAATCTGATAGTCCAAGTTGTAATAGCTCAGGCTACGGCCTCCACTCCAATGGAATCCCCATCTCTGGAATCACCAAAAATGAAGGCAACCATGCAGACTCGGACAAGTGTGAATGACAACAACTAGGGGCTAAGAAAGCACTGGAGGACAAAGAATTTGAATATCACGAACATCCCTTGTTCGAGCCTCAAGAGATTGATGAAGTAGCCTATGAGTCTTCTAGTGGGGACAGTGAGGGCCTCGATGCTGAACTGATCTGAGAATCCAATGATCCCAAGCTCAATGCTGAGTGGGACAAACAACTCAAGGAAATCGAAGATAAGGAGGCTGAAGACCGACTGGTGCAAGAAGAAGAGATTGCTGCTCTAGAGATGGAAGGTAATAAGTCTCCAACCGAGGGACATGGTCAGACCCTAGGGCATGATGAGGAAGTGTCCCTCCATAAGGACAAATAAGCAAAGAGTCTTGAAGAGCGTCAGGATACTCTAAATGAGAAGGAAGAGGATGTTGAAAAGAAAGACTCACCCAGGGAGTAGCTGCACACCGAGTTCCCCATTGAGCATGAAATAATCAAACAAGGAACTGATGAAGAAAAGGAAAAGGCTCTCATTGTCAAAACCATCGAACTTGAGAAGGAGGACAATGGGACTCAAAGTGAACCACCAAGACAAGAATCCCGAACGCCCAACTGGCTGCAAAGGAAACTCAAGCAAAGGACTCCCACCTTGAAGGATCCTAAGGCGAGGTTGAAAGACATCATGGCCAGAGTGCAGATGAGCACTAGAAAGGCCGATAAACCAAAGCTTAGGTCAAAAGTGGCCATGGACGTCTCGGGATCAAGGGTAGTACAGTTAGCAACACTAATGGTTGGGGAGCAAGGCATAACTTACAACATCTCCACCATTGACCTAGGAGTGGCCACAAGGGAACAAAAGGTTGAGCATCTCCAGGAGTTGATCGCCACACTGGTACACCTTATCGAATAGGATAAGGTCTCAAAGGAGGAGCTTAAGGAGCAGGTGGCTGATCTAACAGCTTATATTCAATAGTGGTCATCTCTAGATGAGCAACCTACAACATCATCAGCCCCGCCTCAATTGTTGTCCCAGGAGTAGATTAACAAGCTTGAAAAGAGGCAAAACCTGGACAAGACTATGAAAAACTAGTTCCAGCAGGTCTTGGACATAGGGAACACAAGCATCAACTAGGTTGTTCGGGTAGTAAATAGGTTCCTGGAAGTTCAGAAGACTCTCAAAGACACAAGGAAAATTTGTGAGAGGTTCCCAATTTAGTACGAGTCGGCCTACCCAAAGATTGAGGCCATACTCATGTTGCCAAGCGATGTCTGGGAAAAGGATCTCACCTTCAAGGATGATGATCACTGGTTAGTTGACACATGGAGAAGGGATTTCAATCACTGAAAAAGGAGGCTTGAGCAAGTATTGGAGAGGATAATGTCAGATATTGAATGGGCAAGAGATTCCAGAGAGGAATTTGCTCGATACCTCAAGACGATGACGAAGTATGAGCTACCTACGGACAAGATCAACCCAGAGAATATAAAGCCCTACTTCATATAGATCATGGAAGATGGAATGTCTACTGAGGTTACAACTGAATTCATGTGCTTTTTTGCCAGAGCCTTTGCACAGTCAGAACTTTTCAGAGAGAATACTGCTAATTATGAGGATGATTGGAAGAAGTTGGGCAACAATTCTCAAGAATGGTCTTACCAGATTTTGAAATCTACCATCATGGAGGTGGATAAGTTTCAGTCCTTGATCCTAAACTTCATGGAGTATGCTGCATTAAAGAAGTGAGAGGGCAATCTCATCATCGATGATGAGTTCCGTGAAGACTAGTTACAGCAGAGGGCAATTGGCTAAAAGACAAGTTTGCTACAGTGCTATCACTAGATGACGAGATAGGGAAGAAACAAAAAATTAGCCATAAATGTAATATATTTGGGGGTAGGTGAAACCCTAATGTAAAGTGAATCTTGGCCACATAATAGAATCGAATCTTGGCCATTCATTTTGTTTTTTGAAAACTATAAATAGGGTTCTCCTCCTCTCATTTTAAGAGAGTTGAGTTGTTGTAAAGACATGCTGCTGAGAATATAATAGAAAATACAGTCATTTTCTGGTGTATTTCTGGTTTTCTCCACATGTTTCATGATTCCTCTCTCTTTTTAGTTATAGATCTGCTTTAAGATATTTTGTTGTTTTAAGTGCTTTAGATTATACTTGGTAGATTTGGTACGATATCTCTGATTTTGGATATTACTACTATGTGTATGCTTTCCTTGTACATACTTGTGGTCATTTGCTCAAGGTAGATGACTGTACAAAGTTAGTCTAGAATTTGATTTCATTGCTGCTCATTAAGTCTCATCTTCATTCACCTTCCCATAGCAAATGAATGACGAATATCTGCAGTCCTTAGGAGATAGCACAGGTTTCATGATATTGTGAGAACTCTGATTAAGTGAAATTATGTTTGAAGGAAATTATCCATAGTAGGAACCTCCATTATCACTATTCATTGGTAGTTGCAGGTCCGGGAAACATCTTCCTTCCTCGCCCTTTTCTTTTTCCTTGTTTAGAAGCAACTTGTGCTGAGGTTTGTTGCACATTGTAAAACCAAATCTGACGAAACAATGGAGTCCAAGAGTGCTGCCTGAACCTATAGCAAAGCATATTAATTCCAAATCCATAGAACTTCATTGACTTAATTCTCCCAGCCTTAACCATGTAAGACTGCCTTGTGATTCCAGCAAATCACATAAATCAACTAAAATATTCCAAGCATGATCATGACCTGACATCCGAGAGGCCTTGGGATATTGTTCTGCAATCTAATTGTGGAAAATTGTCTTTCAAGAGAGGTAATGCGTCTACATATTACCTATGTTGTGAAGTGCATAAAAAGACCATCAACACAAGCCTTCCTCAAAAACCTAAACCTACAACTAAAGCACCTAGTGATTATGATCTTGTCGAGAAACTTCGAGTTACTTTGGCTAAGATCTCACTATGGGGCTTGCTTGAGTTTGCTCCAATTTATCAAGGTATGCTTCAAGAAGCCTTGTAAAATATCCTCTCTCCTTCTTCCACTAGGCTGATAGATGTTGATGCGTTGATAGCTTATATTCATGCATATTCATTGAATATTACATTCTATCTGCAAGAACTCCCATCTCCAAAAGTACAATTCAGTAAGCAGACCCTTTAATGATTATAGTTTTATGGGTTCACTCAAACCTACAAGTTCGTTCGAACCCCTAAGACTATTTTTTTTTGCATGGGGTCATTTTTTAATTTTTTTCCTTCCTCCATCAAATTGTAAACCACTATTGTGGCTTCACCCTTAACATTAATAAAATTGGCATTAGACATACCTTCGTTGATTCTAGTTCAACACTCAATGTATGTAGCATTGATCTATTGCCTAAGATTAACATTGATCCATCTTCTCTTAATGCTTCTTCCATTGAAATTCATGGGTTTGATAATGTTGGGTGAAAATATCTAGGTACAATAGTATTACCTTTGTAGCTTGGACTCATTACTGTATCCTCTCTTGTATATGTTATGCCAAAAAAATCACCATATAAAATTCTTCTTGGTAGAATGTGGATTCATGCTATGGGTGCAGTCTCGTCTACCTTGCATAAATCTATTAAGTTCATAACTAACAATAAAGTAGTCATAATCAAAGCTGACCCTGATGCTATGCACTTATGTGAGATGACAACTGTTGGTCAAGTTTCAGTTGTGCCTACTCTCATTCCTTCAGTGTCTTCTAGTGTGTCGATGTTTGATCCAACAATACCTACTACAAAGGATACTCTTGAGATAGATGTCCTTGAAGAAGATCCTTTTGAAGCGAAAAAATCTTAAGTCTTCTCCTTCTACCTCTTCTCAAGAGAATGCATCTTGGTGATGATTGGGATTCTCTAGACTTTACAAATTCCTTTGATGGGGAATATAAAGTTGACCAAATCAACTCAAGCCTTATAACAACATCATTCACGCCTACTATCAAAGATGATTACTCTTCTACATCATGGGGTAATGTGAATGGAAATTGTAATGTTCTTAGTGTTGATCCTTTTTCTAAGGAAGATGATTATGCCTCTACTAAAGAGTATTATTTTGGCAGTCATGTTAAAGTGGATGATGGTGATCCCATAGAAGAGTATGTTCCCCCTTGCTGGAATGATACTCTCTCTATATAGATCCCCCCTCTTCTCATGATTTGCAAACACGTTATGGCCCTGACTTTAAGCTTGTCTCTAAATGTGGCTATGGGCTTAAAGTTTGTGGTAATGAATAAGGCATTCAAGCCCTTATTAAATGCACACCTCGTAAGCATAATTTGGGGCTTGGTTGTTCGAATGAAAAATCTAAAGGGAAACCACGGTTGAATGTTGACATGATGTCTACTCAATCTCATTCCCATGGATTGGTCCATCCTCCTTTGTCTTCTATCTTCGTATCCTCTTCTTGTGAGAAGTCAATATTTTTTCTATACGAGAAAGGGTTGCTTCCTGCTCCACATTCTTTATCTGAGAAAGAGTGTATTTTGTTGCAGCTTCTAAAGGCCCACTTAATCATTCTTCCTCTTCCTACACTTAAGAAGTCTCATGAGAATGATAAAGCAAAGAACTCTTTTTTTGCATACCATCAAGTGCCTGGCCATTACACTAGTGAATGTAAGGCCTTGAAGGATAAAATAAAACTTCATGATTTAGGTGCTTGTTGATGCACATGTGTCTTCTTCAAATGACAAGTGATATCAAGGTTTACCTCTATCTTGTTCTAAGTATCTTGCATGGTTCTCCTCCCTTGTATGTTGGGGGAAATGATAACTTTTTTTGGAGATGTGCATCCTTCTTAAGGACCCCTTCTCTCTTTCTATGTATTTTGAATGAAGCGTCCCTTGAGCAGACCCCCTTTTTCTTTTGAAGGGTTCCCGAGGGACCTCCTTGGAAGTTTTTATCTCAAGAAAGTTCTATGACATCTAGCTTTGGGGTAGTCTAACTAGACCTGTTTCCTATCTTTATGTCTAGGTTGGGGGCAACCTGACTAGACTTAGTTTACATATTTATGTCTAGCTTAGGGGCAGCTCAACTAGACCTATGTCACAATCTTGTGTCTATCTGGGGGACAACCTGGCTAGACCTTGCTTTTCAAATAGTCCATCCATTGAGTGGACCCCTCTTCCTTTTGAAGGGTACTCGAGGGATCCCTTTGAAAGTCTCCCAACTGGACGACAGTATGTGTGACGATTTTCTTACTTCCCTATGTGGCCACTTCCTGGCATGTTCTATCTACAGATAAAAATTTCACTTCATGGGTGTGCCTATGAATCCTCTTTTTGACTCTGCAGAGTTTTCTTTTCTTGATTTCCTTCATGTGAGAGTTCTTAGAGGATACCTTCCTTGCAAGTATGCGGGTTTGTAAGGTTATTTTCACATTTTCCTTCATGTGATATTTCTTGGAGGATACCTTCCTTGAAGGTCTATGAGTATATAAGGTGCTTTTCTCAGTTTCCTTCATGTTAGAGTTCTTGGATGATACCTTCCTTGCAAGTTTGCAAGTCTATAAGGCACTTTTCTTGGTTTCCTTCACGTGAGAGTTCTTAGAGGATACCTTCCTTGGAGGCCGACAGGTCTGTTAGGTGCTTTATTTCTTTTGCTTCACAATTCTATGGAGTTATGAAGTCCTTTTTTGGTCTTGCACTCTCGGGTTCGCCAGATCGCAGTCTACTTCCTTCACGATTTAGGTATACATTTCTAACCCTACTACTTCTTTGATCTACTTTACCAAATCACTCATCAATATTCGTGCTCACTAAAGTGGGGGAAAAATTTATAGGAGATAATTTTCACCCTGACACAAATTCCCCTTGTATACATCCTCACCTTAGAAAACCAAATCGAAGGCTAAATTCCACCTAAGCCCACTGCATTCATTGCACGTGGTGTTTGTTTTAACCATCGGTAGAGGAATAATTATTGGGAATGCTCGTGTGGCGTGCTTACATCCCTGGTAGATTCCTATGGTTAGAGCCTATAGAGGCATTACATATCCCATTGGAACTCGATTTGTAACACCCTCTTCATTCGACCAACCCAAATATGGCCATTTTCTTCTCTCTTTCCTTCAAATTCACTCATTCTTTATTCATTTGATCCTCTCTACAATATCTTCACATCCTCTAAGCCTTTGATTCATATTTCTTATCTCTTCACATGCTCTAGGAATTCAATATGTCACTCTCAAACAACACTTCACACTTTATAACAACAACATCAACACTCCATCAACTCAGTAGAGCAAGTGTGGAACAAACACCATTGCAGTAGAAGTTTGAGTTCCTCTCATTTTTTACCCCATTAGCCTTGAGTGCTCTTGGTAGAGTGGTAAGATTTCCACTCCTCTCCTCTATTATTTGGTTGAGTAGCATAACAATCTTTTGTAGTGCTTTTTATGTTCTTTACTTCATTTATATTTTTCTCTTTATACATTTGGTTGGGTGGGAGCACCAAAATGAGGGTTTGACTAAGGTAAAACCATATACAACCCCCCAAAAATTTATCTCTCTCTTGTGTGTAGGTATTGAGGACATTAACATGCTAGAGGCTTTATCACTTGCATGGTTGTAAGCATTTCCTTCCCACCTCTTATTCTCTTTATCTATTTCATTGTATTTCAGTCTCATCACTTTCTGTCATTTTCTTACATTCTAGAAGTTCTCAACAATCAAAGTAGAAGTATTCTCTTAGCCATTCTCTATGATAAAATTTCTTTCTGGTCTGTATGAGACGCCAACATGTCGTGCTGTCATCCGTGTTCTGCGATGTCATCCTTTGGCCAAGAGCTTGATAGTTTGTCTAGAGAATCTTCATGACCCGTTCTTTCACATTCTAGAAATGTTGTCGTTGTTCCTTGAGTTATTTTAGGGTAGTTCTCCCTGTGAGGCTCTCTAAGTGAAGAGAACTCGTGAGTATTAAATCATCGCTCTCTACAACTAGTTAAATAATTAAGGTGTGGCTTCATTCTAGCTTAGCATAATTGATTTAATTTAAAAAAAAATTGCACTAGAGGCTTCATAGAAGATATTTAATTTTTGAATTAGGAATTCAATATTTTCTTTTTCTATCTCTACAAAAAGAGTGGTGTCATTTGCAATGTTTATGTTGAATAGTTCATGACTATTAGGTAAATTAATAACTTTATGTTTTGAACCTTCAAAATTATTTCTAAGAAGGTAAATGATTGCTATAGATGTAATCACAAAAAAAGCTAGGACAAGAGGGTACCCTTGTCTTATAGACTTTTGGAGAGCAATGGGTTCGGACAAGGTTTCATTCACATCAATCTGATCATTCATATCATTTAGTAGAGTATTTATCATTTGGAAAAATTCTTTTGGAGATCCAAATGGTTCAAAAACCCCTAACATAAAAGGCCATTCAATTATGTCGTATGCTTTCTCAAAATTTAGCAGAAGTGTACCAATGTTTTGACTTGAGGACCTTTCCTATTCTATTGCTTCCCACCATGTTATAAGGTTTCCCAGGATGTACCTCTCCTTGATGATGCTTGTTTAGAAATACTAAATAATTAGAGAGAGAATGTCTCTTAATCTTAAGGCTAGAATATTTGCTAGGATCTTATATTAGACATTCAAGAGTATTATAGGTCTCCAATTTAAGTTCTTCTTATAGAATTCAATAGGGAGGCCATCCAACTCAAGGGACTTATCGTTACTTAATGTTTGGATTGTACATTCGATTTCTTCTTGTGTTATTCCCTTAGACATAAAATATACAGATTGATCATACACATCTAATCCTAATCTTACTAACATCATTTCATCCTGAATCATCCCCTTTACTAATTAATTCAATTAAATAATCTTTATTTGATTAAATTCATTATATTTCTTCTCTTAATTAAATGAATCAAATTTATTTGATTAGGTCACCCAATTCTATTAATTAAATAAATAATTTTATTTTATTAATATGATAATCCCTCTTGTAATTAAATAATTCACATTATTTAAATACTCTCTAAAGTCATCTCTTCTAAATTAAATAAATTAATCTTTATTTGATTTAATCTAATATAACCCTCTTTAATTAAATAAATCAATCTTTGTTTAATTAAACCTAAATCCATTATTCCTCTCAAATTTGATTTATTTAAATCCAAAATCTAAGTCAAAATTGTCAAATCAGCGAACATTCATATAATTTAATCAAATCTTGATTAATCCTAATCTTAATCACTCCAATCCTCTAGATTTTGCAACTTTCACCAATAAATCAATTTAATTGATTTATTAATTACTCTATTTTCCCTCAACTTGGCATCAAAAGGGAATATTCCTCAAATTTGAAAATCCCTCCAAAAGGGACGAGTACATCCAACATGGCATTAAATGCCTCTTACATGTCCTTTTCCTTGAGCCAAGTGGCATTTACTCCATTCTTCTATCCCTCCAACTTGTCATCTCAACAATTTAAAATTCCACCTAACTTCATTTATTTGCACATTCATCAAAATGTGCTCGTTCCTCCTCCAATCACATGTGGACAAGTGGCCTTCTCTCATTGGTTGGTATTTTATCCCACATTCATCCATTTTTCCTCTTTTTCCATCATTCCCTTCTATAAATAGAGGGCCTCTTCTATTGAATTGATCATCCACAATCAATGTAATATTACCATGCTCATTTGGATCCACAATCTTAGGCATTTTCATCGATTTTAATCCACATTTCATCTTTCATAGCTAGCTTATGGAGGATTTTTTAAAAGATCATCAAAGCTTGCAAGGAATTGGGAAAGGGCTATTTTACACATCAAAATAGCACCAATTTTCCCATGGGATTGAGAGTTTGAGATTTTGAATAAGATTTAGTTTTCTTTCATTTGTGTTCTTCCTTTCATTTCTTGTTCTTCATGTTTCAAATGAATCTTATGGGGAATGTTGATTTAGACTTGGCTAATGACTAATTTTGTGTTGTTTGTTCATGATTGTCCAGGTGTAGAATCGCCATTCACAATTCCTTTTATCAAGTTGAAATATATTTCATCTGAAATTAATTTTTGGATCAAAGAAATACAAAACATTCTAGCTTTGAGTGATTGCTCATTCTAGCTGTAGTGTAGAAAAATGGGTCCTTTGACTTTTTCACACTCATTTGGGTCCTCCTTGCTGATTTTTGCTTAAGGTTTCCTTGATTTAGTGGATAAAACATTCACATTAGGTCATGGGCCCTTGTGAATTAATTTATTTTAAGGATACCTTGCAAATGTGTTGTAACACACTTTCACATTTTTCTAGGGTTTTATCAATTAACTTTAAGAATAATAAACACACTTTCAATCATAACCTTGCCTTATTTGGTGTGTTGTAGAGTTTTGTAACACACTTTCACAATCATCTACACTTTTCATTAATAATTGGGCTTTAGTATGCTTTAATTAGCCCCATTTTTCATCTACAAGCCTTATTTATGTGTATTTTTAGGATAATCCAAAAAAAAACATTTAAAACATCAAAATCTCAAAAACCCACCTCAAATTCTTAAGGTGGGACTCATTCACCATTCTAAGCGAATGAGTCCCCTTAGGTGGGACCCATTTTCTAAGGGTGGCGAGTGAGCCCCATTCAACTCAAAATCAAATTTAATTTAAATCTTTGGAATGATTTTATTCTCCAAGATCCAATGTCAGCTTGTAGTGTTGTAATTTCAAGAATTCATGTATAATTGATTATAAATTGCAAGGTTCTTTCACTCATTTTCATCCTAACATTCTAGCAAGCAATCAAGTGATCCTTATGGAAAATTGAGTTTGCAAGAGAATTCAAGGCTTTCAAGGGTAGATTATCAAGCATTTAAGAGTATTCTTCAAGCATCAATCATGATGTCAAAGATCACATTCTCCATGTTTGTTATTGTGCTCATAATTGTGATGTAGAGTTCATGATCCAAGCAAGTATTACACTCAATATTTATCAATATCAAGCAAGAGTCAAGAACCACATCCATTTCAAGCATAATTGAAGAACCTTATTGTTATGGTTTGGTGAGTTGCAACATTATCTTTTGTTCATTCATCATTATCAATTCATATTTGATTTGACTTCAAGGTTTGGTTACCAACAAGGGGTTTGACAAAGCAAACCCCTATTCTATGACCCCACAACCATTTTTCCCTCTTCTTTTGTATGATTTGTAGGTCTAGGTTGTAGATTTGTCAAGGAGCAAAGTTGGAGAAAAGTTGTCAAGTCTTCAAAGTTTTCAAAGTTGTCATTCAACCATGGAGAAGCTTGGAGAAGACCTACAGGTGTTATTTTGTTGATCCAGATCCAAAAATCAGTCAAAAAGGGAAGAGTAGACTAAGAGGCACAAAATCCACTTTGGAATTTTTAGAAAAGAAGAAGTGGACTGATTGATCACTATTGGGAAATGAGTCCCACTGTAGAAGCCTAAACATGATTTTTAAAAATTTGGATACCATTTTGGCTGAAACTTGTTCTTGCACATTTTCTCGAAAATTGGATTGATTCTCCCAACTTGGTGAAAGAGTCCTAGTCAACATAAACATTAGATTTTTGAGTGATCCATATCTCCATTCTGCCTTCTTTAGTCTTCCAAGTGCAGTCTTTTAGTTCCATAGATTTTAACTGCATTTCGCTTATCTTTCTAGGTCATTTTGCATACTACATTGTGTTTTCAAACATCTTTTTTTCTAAGTTTATAGTTGGTGGTGAACCCCTCATTTTAACATCGTTGAATCTCCTAGAATATTCCCTTTCCCATATTTCAATCTCCTTTGCATTGAAATATCAAGGGTTTGTTCTTGAGTGAAATGCCCAAGAAAATTGACCTCTCTCCTTTTAGGTCTAAAACCCTAGAAGTCCTAGAGGGAGGTCACCCAATTTTCTTCGTTTCATTTTGGTGAACTTGCATTTAGAGCATCATAATTATGATTTGGAGTGCATTTACATCCTAGATTTATCTTGCATTAGCATTGCATTAAATGTTGCACTAGTTAATTTGTATTCTAGGGTTTCAATTTTTGCATTAGTGAAAAGCTCATTTAGCTTACCTTATTACACTTAATTTCATTGAAAATTAGTAAAATTTTGCATTTTCATCTCATATTTGCATCAAAAAACATAAAAATCATAAAATTCAATCCAAATTTTTTGAATTTTTTTTTTTAAAATAGTGCTTGGACTCATTCAACACCTTAGGTGAATCAATCCCTTTGCATATTTTGCACTACATATTCTATGTTTCTATTTCCTTCTTCTGCATTTTACTTTTACTTTCCAAAATTTTAGTTATAAGCAATTCATTCATATTTGTTTACATTGCATTTCCACTCACCTCACATTTAGTAGCCGGGTGATCCAACAATACTGGTTTACAATTTTTGGCCAAGCATGACACTGAATTAATTTTTTCTAACTAAATATTCACTTTCAAACACCTATAGCGGCTAAACGATGAGGAATTTGAAGATGATGCAAACTAGTGATTTGTGACATTTTTTCTATAGATTCTAAATATATTTTTTTCAAAAAATGTGGAATCAAATTGTACTTCTTTTTCCATCTCCTTCGAAAACTAGTTTTTTTATTAAACACCATTTTTAAGGAGTGACACTCACTGTATAAAACATAACATTTTTTTCATGAAGGATAAAATTCTATTTTTTTCAAATTTAGATTTGTAACTTTGATATCTAGTGGCTTGAATTTGTTTCGTAGTGTTTTATTGAATATTTTTTTCTTAATCAAGTTTCGAAGTCAAGCTAATTACAATTGAGACATAGGCGGACCGTATAACACATAACTTCTTTTGTATGTATCAAAATTAAAAAGAAATTTGTTGGATCAAGGAGTTCAATATTTGGTGTACTCATATTTTTCAATTTTTTTTAATAATATATTTTTCCACATGTACAGCACAAAGGGCTTGATTTTCAATGAAAAACCTATGTTTGATAAAACTAAAAAATATATACATAATAAAACCAAAACATATTAAAATTATATTCATTAGATAGATCATTCTGAGGAATACCATCATCTAGTTGGGTCTGTGAAGTCTCCTCCATTTTCATCCTCAATGTGAGCTTGAAAGGGAAAAAATCTAGTTTTTTTGGTGCCAGAGGGTGACAAGGTGGGTAAAGGGGGATTCAAGTGAACTAGGGGGGTTCGAGTGAACCAGGTGGGTTCGAGCGAACCAGTGGGTTCGAGCGAACCCCCTTTCTACAGCCATTTTCTTTGCTCAGTTTTTTGAAAAATGTGGGAACCAACATTTAATGGGTTTGCTCGAAACCTAGTTTAAGCGAACCCATTTTGGGTTCACTCAAACCAGAAGTTCGTTTGAACCCCCAAAAGCCAATTTTTTTTGTATGGTGTCATTTTTTGCAACTTTTCCTTTCTCACTTGAATTGCAAACTACTTTTGTGGGTTTACCTAGACTTTGCATGAGTGTTTGGTGTCCTATTGCTAATACCATAATAGAATAATTCCAAGACCCATGCCATCCCGTGATAGCACAATCATTGTGGATCTTGGGTTATCTAGAGCTTCCACTCCTATTATTGACACTAGTACACTAGGCATGGATAACACCCTTGCTAACTCTTTGCCTTCAAGTAACATGCAAGTTGAACCAAAGAATGATAGCATCCTAGAAGAAAACCTAATCCACAGTCATGAGGACCTAGTGAACTTACAACATCAAATAAGCTTTGAAAACATTCCAAGTACTGCAATCCCTACAATAGAAAACATTCACTGTATGCTTTAAATTCAAGATGGCCCTGACCTTGTGAAGAATATAGTGCAAATATTTGGCAAGCATCTTCCCTCAACCACTAGTTATCATTTACCCACAAACAAGGCTTCAAGTAAAGGAGGAGTTGAAATTCCTCCTCCCACAACAATAAATTTAATTCCTACCTACACCACTCCTCAAGTCACAACAGTGCAACAAGTTAGTAATGTGATTCCTTCCCTAGGAATTCTAGCTAGCATCCCTAGTTCCTATGTGGCATCACATATTATATCTCCTACTACTTTACCACCTATAAGAATTACATTCACTTGTCCCAAAAAAACATACACTCCATCACCATTTTCACTTCCATCTCATAACACAAGCAATGACCCTCTCATACATCAACTTTTCCAAACAATGTCATCCCTTCAAAAGAAATTTTCTACCATCAACCAAAATCAAAATGGCCCACTGACATATTATGTCAAAAGTAGTCCATTATCCTTGGAGATATTATGAACACTAATTCTACAAGGTGTAGAGGTGCCTAGATTTGAGAAATATGGAGGGAACGGGGATCCTTCTAACCATGTTAATGCCTACATTGCCTTATGTACTGACTTTGTCCTTGATGATAAATTTTTGGAAAATCTCTTTCCTAGGACCTTAAAATACGCCACCTTGGAGTTCTTCTCATCTTTACTGAATAATTCAATTTGTTCATTAGATAAACTTGTTGAGGCATTTATGAACCATTTCCAAGTGCAGATGACTCCCAAGATGACCTATTAGAACTAGAAATTTTTGTAAAATTTCTAGAGGTTTTCATCCATTAAAACCCAAATAGATGACATATCTATCATAAAATTATTTTATTTCCTTCCATAAAGCCAAAAAATCCTTTTACTGCTATACTGCTACCATATTTTCCATTATACATAACCCTCACCTTATACCTCCTTACTGCAGCCTCTTACAAAATAAGTCATGGTATCATGGTAAAGGAAGCTAACACTATATCCTTTCACCACTATACTATGGAGGCTTAAAGCTTAACCCACGGTGGAGCAATATGTTCTTCACTATTAACAAAGGAGACTGCTATACCATAGAAGGTCATAACAGAACCCGTGGTGGAGTGGTACACTTGAGAATAGTGATAAAAAGGGGGACGCTACCACACCATAGGAGGAAGAAACATACCCTGTAGTAGAGCAGTGTGCTAAGAAATAACATTGGAATGAAATCGCAGCATCACAGGGAGGTGAGAGATATCTCGCGGTATAGCAGTAAGCTAATAGAAAGGAATCAAAGGACAACATGGCACCATAGAGGAGAGAAAAGTGGCATGAGGTAATGTGGTAAAGAATTCGTTGAGGCATTTAAATCATATCTATCACATCAATCGACTTTGAATTATGAATTGAGCTCATACAAAGATTTCAATCATGCGAATTTATGAGTCAAGAGTAAATGTAGTTCATGATTAAAATACATATAATAATTTGGTTGTTTTTCATTCAAAAAAGCTAAAATCAAATCACGAGTGAGATCGGAGGGTGAAGGCAAAGATAAATTTTCAAGGAAAATCATATCACCAGGTAAGTGTAGCTCATTCCTATCTGTAAATTTCATAATGGCACCAAAGAAAATAGAGGTAGGAGCTAAGATAGATGAAGCCAAGCCTAATAAACCCTCTTTGCAATCACCATTATGTGCTCTATTGCCTAGGTCATTGAACAAAGGGTTGAAGAATGTTTACAAAGATTTAGTTTAGGGCTATAGAGACCCAATTATACCCTAATCCGGTTGGAACCTATATTGGTATTTCTACCAGAAGAGGAATAATAGGTTTCCCGCGTCAAACCTGTGGACCTTAGATATGGCTAAGCTAATTGTGTCCAATGTCTTCGTTGATACTAAGTTAATTGAAGCCCTGGCTCACAACTACCATGCCCCGACTAAAACTGTCAAACTTCCAAATGGTGGCTGTTTAGTGGATGTCAATAGGGATGCTATTATGTAATGTTTTAATCTTAACAAACAGGTAGTAACATAAGTAAATTTAGTGAAATTATAGAAAGAATATAAGAGGTTAAGAAGAACCTACCTTAGTGATGAGCTCCCCTTACACATGAAAACGGGTGATAAAAATAGAAGAATTTCAATCCCTACTTCTAAGGTTGAGTGCTTTCAAGTTGTTGAATTCCGGGTGTATTTTAGAAACACTTACCTTGCATTATGTCAAATTTTGGGAGTGGATGTAGAGAATTTTTTTTCTCTAGGGTTAGTGAGGATGGCTATGATAATTTAGTATCTCTAATCAAATGTAGAGTTTGAATTTGCGTCTATGATTGAAGAGCGGATTCATGAAGGTTTGCTTTAGGTCTGGGAGGCTAAGGCCCCCATTACTTTCAGAAAGTACTCTTTGCTATTTCATTTAATTTTATATCAGAATGAAAAGAAATAGACTAAAAGGATAAAATTTTGTACACATGAGAATGGAATTAGGTTTCCCGTACAAAATTGGTGTTACATTTGGGAATAAAAATGCAAAGAAAGTGATTTTGTGGTGTTTAGAGATGATTTTTCTATAAGACTAATAGATGCTTTAGGTTATCCTACACCAATATTTCATGAATCTCTAATGAAAGTAATGAGACCAGTGCAAGGCAAGCCAATCCAGGGTTTCACCTACAATTATGTTGATTGGTTTTTCATTTCACAACACACAATCATTAGATTTTATGGATGTAACCAAGCACCACACATATTTCCTAAGTTTTTACTAGAAAGACTATGTTTTATAGATTTTATGTGGAAAATGTTGTGGATGGAGCACGATTTGATGAAAAACCAAAGAAAAGGCACATTTTTTCTTTATTTGACAGTGTATGAAGATTTATCTGTTGGGTCGAATATGTTGGAGGAATTACAAAGATTCATGAGGGTCAATTATTCCCTAAAATATGGGAAGAAAAGGGTATGTGACCTTGAGGGCCACATCAATAATACTAGAAGGACTCTATTGGCAAAAAGGACCATTACACATGAGTTTGACCCCCAGGATGATGTCATAAGGAATCTAGTTTATTTTGCAAATGTTGTGCAAACAAGAAAGAGATGGATCACAATTATGAAATGGGAAAGTCAAAAGATGGTAAAGGATAGAGGTTTCAAGGGGTTCTTTGTAGAAGAACCTAACCTTTTGAAGAGAATGCAGCTAATCCTTCAGAAATATGATGAAATGTATAAAATGAATCAGATTCAGGGGTTGGTTCCTGCTCCTACACCCCAACAACCATCACATGAAGCTTCCACATCAGAATTTTCACCTCCATCACCTTCACACTCATCTCATTCATCTCCCATACAGGAACCCCATGCCAAAAAACAAAAAACTGAATCATTGGTTGAATATAGTTATGATGAAGAGGAAGGTGCAATCCTTGCCTTAACTGAAATAAAAGAAGTGGGAGAGCAACAAAAAACTCAGAAGCCTCGTGATCCTAAAATTAGGATATCAGAAGAAGTAGTAGATGAAATTAAAGATGATGAGAGGGTGGTCGGCTTTCTGAGGTTTATGGAGGATGATAATTTTATTCATACCATAGAGTTTAAATAATTTTGCACGAAGATGAAGATGAAATAGTATGATGAAAGATTGAGGATAAATCTCATAGGGGTTGATGATGCAAAACATGCTGAAGTTCAGGCTCAAACATTGGTTGAGCTAAACATTGACAATATTAATGTCACTCTCCAATTAACAGGAGAATTAGTGTTGAAAAGTAATATCTTTATCATTCCGGGAATGGAGATTTCCAAATTATTTCTTTTGCACTAGATTAGATCATAGGATGACCCAATGTTAATTGGAGAATTTTATTTAGAGTAAGGGGCATCAGGAACAGGGTATAAACCTACCACTCAGACCCTTACTTTATGGACAAAACAAAAGAACACAAGGAAGCCTAGGATTCTAGATGTGGTGCAATAAATGAGGGGGTTAGCCATGGTTAGGACAATGAAAGATACAACTCCCAAAAAGGCTGCAACTCTCACCATGCACTCAACAATGTTTACTAAGGATGTTGTAGAAAATATGGAGCAAAAGGTTAGTGAATATGAGAAAAGGCTGAAGTTGTCAAACGATGAGGTAAATAAATTTTTCATTAAAAATGTGAAGCTAAAACAATAATTACAATAGGCCACAACAGAGAGGGAGGATGAAATGGTTATCTATCATCCATCTATGCAAGATGAAGACCCATAGGTTCAACAATTGAAGGATGAAATTGATAGATTAAGGAAGCTTAATATGGAAGATGTCAAAAATCACATCCTGGATACCCTAAAAAAAATATTGGAGTATAGAGTTTGGGCACTAAAGGAGAAAATAGGTGAAATACACACGAGCTTTAGCAATCTGGTCAAAGATTTGGAACAAATAAGTGCCAGTACCCCTATTTTTGATGAAATCCAAAAGAGGTGGCATCCAACCTATCACACTCTAATGACTCTATGCAAAGAAACACAAAGGGATCCATATGCCCCTCAAAGACTCAATCCTACTCATGAAATGGTAAAAGGGGTGATCGAGGAGCATAAATAATTAGTGGATATAAAGAAGCAATTGGATAATAGGAGGAGTGTATTTGACTCTATTAAGTATCTCTTCAACCCCTCAATCATTAAGGATGACAATCAAATAAAAGGTGCTAAGGAATTGAAGAATGAATTTGATCAAATGATTTCTCAATGCTTAACACATATACAAAATGATGTGGATATTAGCTTGGACAGGTTTCATACTATGCTAGATGGAATTTTCACCTTGGATAATGTATACACAAAGTTCATGGTAGATACCAGGAGCCTTCTTGACAAAAAATGGAAAAGCCACCATGCAAACATCACCGCTGCACAAGAATTCGAATGGCCGAATGGTCTAATGATTAGAAAATGGTAGGAAAAAAAATTGAGCTCAGATGAAGATTGATTACACCCATCACAAGGATAAATAATCATACAATAAAAGCTTTGAACAGGTCTTGGTTAACCATGGGATTTTACTCAAAGATTAATGGATTGTTACACTTGTTATTGTTATTTTCTTTCAGTTATGTTTATGTTTTTATTTTATGTTTTGCTAGCAAACATTGTGAGTTTTGGTTTGAATCTTGTTGCCTCTTGTATAAATAAGAGAGACCAAGACCAAAATAGGGGGAGATTAGATAGGAGAAAATAACAAGCGAATAGGAACAGTTGCAATGTTTACATTTCAAAAGATGATGAGGCAAGTATAATTTTGACAAGGTTAATGAAAGATATTTGATTTGGTGTCCCCATTTTGGTACCAGTTTCTTTTTGAGTTTATTCAATTATTTGATTATCTCCAACTTAGTATTTCTTGATTATTTAAGTTGATATATCAAGTATATACTCAATTTATCAATGCACAATTGTTGTACTTGTGTGATTTGATTATTTGGTTTCTTTTGAGAAGAATTAAATTCCTTTTGATTAGTCATAGTAATATGGAAGTGTTATTTGGATCATTAAGAAGAATCATATAATTAGGGTTGATATTCTATCTCTAGTAGAGTTTGTCAATCACTTTCTTGCATGTGTATACAAGTTATAAACTAATATCTATATGCAAAACACTTAAATCTTTTGGAAATAGAAGCCATTCATCATAGAATTTCATTTGACTTTTTTTTAGTCAACAAGGAACTGGTCATACTCATTTTTTTTATTTAGTTTCATTTGATACTACATCTTTTAACTAAACATATTAAATTTTACCTTGATATTGCTTATACAATTTATACCAAATTAGGATTTCATCTTTCCACTCCCAATTGGCATTGTGGATATATTGCTTAAGTAGGAAACACATAATCTAAGTTTTCTCCACTTGTATAAGTGCACTCACCTAGGCCTGGAAGAGCCTGAAGAGAAGAAGGTTCAAATTCATCATTTGGCCTTGTACATTAGCCAAAAATGTATCAAGATCTTGGCAACCTCTTGTGGTTTCAAACCTCTATTTTTGAGGTTTAATAGTTTGGTGACTCTACTGGGGAGTCAAAATGAACCCAAGCTTTCTTAATAGAGTCAATACCTTGTAAGAGAGACTCCACTGGGAATAAGGAACTACAAAATTTTCTCACTTCTCTAAAAGTTAGTGGTGACTTTGAAGAGATAAGTGCACTAAAAAACTCAAATCATAACAATAGCCAACAATGTGTAAGGAAGAAGGTATTTGTACAAAGATGGTCCTAATGGCAAGGGTAAATGGGAACATATGAATGACAAGGGAAAGAAGCTGTTTGATGACACGTGCTTAATAAATAAAGACAAAACATCAAAATCACACCTTGAGACATATAATTGTTATTGTACACTGACAAATGAAAATAACCCATGTGGGGAGCGTCGCACTCCTACAAAAAAGAGGAATCCTTTCTATCAACTAGACCCCAAGAAAGTTGAGGATTTTATGGCTAGGTTCAAGGATGAGAGGGAAAAGAAACAACATGAGTATAATCAAAAGATGGCACTACTTGAAGAGAACCAAAATGGACTTGGTAATGATTTAGCCTCTGAAGAAAACTATGAATTCATGACTTAGGATGAAATAAATGTGCAATTGGAATATGAAAGACAAGAAGTGGAAAGAACAAAAATGGAATATGAACAAAGGCTCCAAGCAATAAAAGAGCTTCGGGAATTGAATCTCCAAATGGTCCAAATCAATGCTCAAATGGCTAACCTCCCCAAATATATGCCATCTCACAGGTAGGTAAATAACAACATAGGGCCTTCAAATTCCCCAAATGAACAAAAAAATCAACCAGGGAATCAATATAGACATCCAAATGCTCCACTTAAGAATCCAACCCAACATCAAAATACTCAGCCACCACATGGCCAATAGTATGTGCCAACCCCTCACATACAATATAATAATCCATTATATCAAAACCCACCTTCTCCATACACAACCATGATCAAACAATTTGATTTGGTTGGATTTCAAATATATCCTTATCACTTGGATAATAGTTGGAGAGACTTGGTCCCAAAATTCATAGGGAGTAGTGTAGTCACAACTGAAGAACACTTGAGGAGTTTTAATTCTTTTATTCAGGAATTGAATATGCAGTATGAAGATGTACAAATGAGACTATTTATGATGTCATTGGTCAAAGATGTTAGGGATTGGTTTAATAGTTTACCATCCGCTTCTATTTCCTCCATTCAAGAGTTTTTTTTTGTTCCTTGCGTAGTATGGGAACCAATGTGCACCCGAGTTTGCCTTGCATGAATCGGTAAGCATCCAGAAAAATCAGAACGAATCAGCTTATGACTTTAACTAGAGGTTCTCTAAATTACACAACAAGATACCTCTTGGATCAAAATTAGCTGATCCTGCTGCATTAAGTATCTATCTAAAATTTTTTGATCCAAAGATAGGATATGAGCTTAGGAATAGGTGTCCTAGAAATCTAGCTAAATTACAAAAGACAACATTGACAATTGAAAATAATAGAAAGGTTGTAGGGATGACCAATAAGAGGGATAACCCTAGGATTCCCCAATATAATCCTCCAAATAGGCAAGAAAATACATACATGAATGAGAGGCCAAGATTGCATGATATGCCATATAATACAAACTGAAAGCATGGGAAGCCCATAATGGATAAGCCTAGGAATAAAGAGACTTTGGATCCTTTAAAGAAAAGAGGGGCATATATGGTAAATAAGAGTCATTGGTGCACAATTTATGACTTGCCACATTCCCTTGATCATTACATTGTAGCCCAATCAATACCAGAAGGGGAGATACCTGAAGGAAACAATGAAGAGGACCATAAATTTTATTTAACCTCCCATACTCTTCACCCTATTGAATAGGGATATTCATCTTCAGAAGGAGATGAATATGATGTTGATCACGAAAGATACAATGTCCATATGACAGAACAACAAGTATTTTCAGATCATGAAGAAAGTGATAATGAATAAGGTTTTCCTAGTGCATCATGTTAGACAAGTAAATGCAATGTAAGAAGAATGACTGAGGAGGAAATTAAGAAGTTAACCATCGCAACAGTGGAATAGGCTAAAATAAAGTATTTGTTGAGAAATAGAACAATGAATGAGAATGAAGGTATTCCAGGAGGAATATTTGTAAAAGAAAATAAAGCATCACAAGGAGATCCAAAAAGGACAGAAACTAAGCAGCCTGGAAAAAATGAGCAAAAGCATGTCCATAAGGAGGAAAAAAAATAATTGCATAAGGACAAGCAAAAGCCTAGTCAAACAAACAACAAAGAAAAAGAGGAGACCGAAGGAGAGCCATTGGAAACAAAGGAAGATGGTCAAAACAAAAGGTGCTTCTTTTGATTTCACACAAGCTTTGTCCCAAGTAAAAATGTATGTCCCATTACTTGAAATGATGAAAATGAAGGAGCATAGGGATACTTCTATTCAATTCATATCTAATGAAAATGATAAAAGAATAAACTCTAAGAAAAAAGAGAATAGAAAAAAAAATAAGTAGGAAAAGGTAAAGGTTCCTGAGGTTTTTCTTAGTGATGCATTAATAAATCCTCCAAAAATTGATCCATTATTCACCACACTACTCATAAATAACAAGTTGGTAATAAATTGTATGATAGATTCAAGTGCTACAATCAATATCATGCCGGTAGTAGTGATGAAACAACTTGGTATGTGGGTAAATACTGAGGGTGGTAAGTGTTATGCCATGGATAGTAGACCTACCCTAGTAGTAGGAATTATGAAAGATGTGGAGGTGAAGTTGGTTGATTATCCACAAGTAACTTCTAATATAGACATAACTATGATTGATACACCTCGTTTTGGAATGTTATTATCAAGAAAATGGACTTCAACAATAGGAGGGAATGTACAGTTTGACTTATCATATGCCACAATTTCAATTAATGGTGAAGAAGTTAAGTTATATAGGGAGACAAGAATGAGTCAAATAGTGGATTATGTTCCTCAAGAACATGTGAATTTCTTTTGTGATGTGGACCTAGGAAGATTCAGAGTAGATATTTCTCAGCCTGAATTGGTAAACATTGACCCAATTGGTAAGCAAGTTACCAAGGATGAATAGGGTTTGTGGAAAATGTATTTCTATGGAGCATGTAGTCATGAAGGCAATGAAGCTGGTGTAGTTTTTATTTCACCCCAAGGAATCACTTTCAAATATTCCTTTTAGCTGACTTTTGAGTGTACAAACAATGTGGTAGAATATGAAGCTCTACTGATTTGTTTAAATATGGCTATCAAACATAAGATCAAGCTGCTAATTATCTTGGGAGATTCATAATTAATCATCTCACAAGTTAGGTAAAAATATTCTGCAAACAATAAGAGGTTAAAACAATATAGAAATGTTGTGTGGGATACAATTGATTTATTTGATGCCTTTTCAATTGAATGGATAGACAAATCAGAAAATATAATGGTAGATTTCCTAGCTAATATAGCCCTAAAAAGAGATGATGTTACCTTGGCTGGAGTATCTTAAGTTGAATTCAAAACAAGGCCTATTGTCCCTTATAATATATATAGTTGGAAATTTTTCAATGATGACATTGACCTTATTAAATTTCTCCATTGTATTGATCAATATGAAGGTTAGGAAATCAATTTAATGCCTTTATTGAAGAAGTTGATGGGAACAAAATTGTATTTGGGAAAGATGTTTTGCAGATTAAAACCAATCAATTTCCCAAAGGACTTGTGGCTTTAGAAATAGTATATGATGGGAATGATCATTCTCTCATGAATCAGACACTAGTCAAGAGAGCAGACACTATTCAAGAGAGAAGATATTGAAGAAATCAATTTGGGAACTGAGTTAGCACCAAAAAGGGTCTACATTGGAAAGAAGATAAGTCCAATAATCAAGAGAATGTTGATTGCATTGTTGAGAATGTACAAGCATGTGTTTTCTTGGTCTTATGAGGATCTTAAAGCATTCAAAGAGGATCTTTTCCAACATGAGAGTCCACTTAAACTAGACACAAAGCCATTTAGACAAAAGTAGAGGCCCATCAACCCAACTTTGGAGCCTAAAATGCAAGAGGAGCTAGAAAAACTTAGCGATGGAGGTATTATTAAACACATTAGACATTCAAAATGGGTCTCAAACCTGGTTCCAATAAGAAGGACAAAAGGGGACATTAGACTATGTGTGGGTTTCAAAAATTTAAATGTTGCCTCCCTTAAATATAATTATCATCTCCCAAATATGGAGGCAATATTATACAAAGTAACAGGATGTGAATTATTATCAATGATGGATGGGTTTTCTAGGTATAACTAGGTTAAAGTCAAAGAATCTGAGTAGTACAAGACAACATTTACTACACCATGGGGGACATATGTTTTAAGTGATAATTTCATTCGGTCTCACAAATGTAGGGGCAACGTTTTAGAGGGCCATGGATGTGGCATTTGCAGATCTAATCAATGCCATAATGGTGGTGTATTAGGATGACCTTACTGCTTATTCTGAAAAGGTAGAAGATCATGTGGAACACTTAGAGAAGATATTCATCAAAGCTTTGGAATATGGTATCAGTCTCAATCCCAAGAAATGCCACTTTGTTGTCACAGAGGGTAAGCTTTTGGGGCATATTGTATCAAAGGAGGGGATTATAATAGACCATGAAAGAGTAGAAGCCATAGACAAAATCCCCATTCCCAAAACTATCAAATCCATTCAATCATTTTTCAGAGAAATTAATTTTGTTAGGATATTTGTATCAAACATTTCTAAAATCATTTAACTTATATCCAAAATGTTGAAAAAGGGAGAGAAGATAGATTAGATTGCAGAAGCCTTGGAAGCCTTTATATCCATCAAAAATTCCATCAAAGAAGCCCCCATTCTAAAATCTCTTGATTTTACCAAACCTTTTCAAATATTCTCTTTTTCCCCATTCCACACTATAGCAATTGTTATGTTACAAAAGAATGATGAGGGTCATTGGCAACCTATATCTTTTTTAGCAAATCATTGTAGGGGTCAGAGCTGAAATATGATATCATGGAGAATCAAGCTTTTGCATTAGTCGAAGTAGCAAAATCCTTCATACCATATCTAGCTGGTGCCAAGGTAGTTGCATATGTACCACACATAGATGTGAAGGATATTTTGGTGCAGATAGAAGTGACTGGGAAAAGGTGTAGATGGATAAATAAAATCCAAGAATTTGATATGGAAATTAATATTACCAAGCTAGTGAAGGGACAAGGCTTGGCCAAAATAATGGTAGAATAAAACATTGAGGCCAATCAAGTTTGCAATGTGGAAAATGAAGATGGCATAGTTGCAAGCATTGAACGCACTCCTTGGTACACCAACATAATGTATTATCTTAGACACATGAAATTCCCTAAAACTTTGAGCAATAATTAGAGGAGGACTTTAAAGTTATAGACATCCAAGTACGTATTCATAGAAGGATACTTGTTTTAGAAAAATAGGGATGGGATACTATTACCGTGTCTCGCTGAATCACAAGAAAAACATGTCTTGAGGGAAATGCATGAAGGGGTGTGTGGAGGTCACTACTCTGCCAAAACCACTACACATAAAATCCTTAGAGCGGGCTATTATTGGCCTAAGGTTTTTAATGATTATTTTTCACAGGTAATAAAATGTGAAGCATGCCAGAAATTCTTAAGAAAGTTAAAATATTAGGGAGACCTACCTCTTATACCTTTACAAGTGGAAGCCTCTTTTCATCAATAGGGGATTGATTTTATTGGGGAAATAAAGGAAAAATCATACTGGTGGCAACTGATTATTTCACCAAATGGGTAGAGGCAATCCCAACCAAACAAGAAACAAGAAAGGTAGTGGTGTAGTGGGAGAATTAGATATAAAACTAGAATAACAAGATATCAAAACCCTAATTAGCACAATAGAGTACAAGCAAGCATGAAAATCAAAATAACAAGCAAATGCAAACCAATCTTCAAGCTTGAATTGATTTATCTCCATTGCTCTTCTCCACCTGCATGAGAATGCATGATTTTGAAGGTTTGAATGATTTGATATGTTGATTGCTCATTTTTGCAGCATAATGATAAGATGAAAGATAATAGAAGAAAATAGATAAATAAGAAGAAATTTTGGCAGAGTAATGATGCTAGAAGAAGATTCTCCAAATGGCCTATGAAAGGCTTGATTTATAGGAGAAGGCTGATTTGATTCGATGGCCAAGATTAAAAGTCAAATTTGTGATATGTGTGGCTAGGATTAAAAGTTTATTTTAGTGTCTATGATGCACATTAAGTGGATTATGACATGAGGCTAAAATTAAGATGTGAGGAAATAAGTGCAATTCTATTCTTTATTTTGGAAGAAAAGATGCTTATGACGCACAATGAATGGGGGTAAAAATAGGATGTGAGTGGGAATCTCATAATTTAAATAATAAAATTATTTGAATTATGTGTGCATGTGAAGAGTTGTAGTCATGTGACACATGTTGCAATGTGACAATAAGTGAGGGATTAATTCAAATATTTAATTTGAATTATTTTGAGACATGTGAAGGGGGAATTTATTTAATTAATTAGGAAGGTGATTAAGTGGAATAAATGGGATAAGTGGGATAATGTAATGACCTAGGATAAAATATTACAAAATGTCTTACAAGGTCATGCATCGACTAGGTAATATTATGACATGGACAATTTTGGGTGTCTACATTTTGCCCCTCTTTGAGATGATGTTCAAGATGGTGAAATTTATGTCGAGTAACATCATTTCAAAGAAGCTAAGGTATGGATAGATGAAAAAAAAATGATGCCCCAACCACTTGAAGAAGTGAGGAGTATGATGAATGAAGGAAAGGGATGATAGAAGAATATGATGATGCAAAAGATATGAAGAAATGGGATGATGATATAGGATATGATAATGATGATGATGCCCCCTCGAGAGGATAGGCGGGTTGCATAAACAGGGATATTCTCTTGAAATGAATGAAATGATAAAGGAGGGATAAGATGAATGATACAAGATAAGAAGTAGATGAAAAAGAAAAATGACACGTTATGCTGCAATAAAGTGAGCAATCATATGTTTGATATAGCACTAGACATTATGCACCAAGGTATAAGGACCAAGGTGATGATGTGTCTCACTCCCCAGCATAATACAACCTTGTCTAGATACAAGATATGAATATTAGCTAGGATTGATTTAGATTTGATGCAAATGCCAATTGAAATGATAAAACACACAAGCAAGCAAGCATGCACAAATGATACAAAAACAAACAAGGTATTGCCCCTGTCAAGTTGTAAACCGATGATTAATTGATTGACTGATGATGATGATAGTGTTGTCATTGTGGGGAACGATATATCCCTAGATCAACACGAGAATAATTGATTGATTGATTGATGATGATGATAGTGTTGTCATTGCGGGGAAGGATATATCCCTAGATCAACACAAGGATGATTGACTGATTGATTGGGTTTACAACAAGATTAGGATCAAGACCAAAGAATGTGATTGGATAATTTGGCAAGATTGATTAGCTTCATTGGTATGGATTAAGGATTGACTTGCATTTGGATTATTGCTTGGAAGGATTGAAGATGCTTGATTTGAAGATTTGGATGATGATTGTTGAATTAAATTGAGGAATAATTTACTTGGAATGATTTTGATTGATTGGATTGATGAAGAAATGATTTGATTTGATGATAATGATTAGATTGATTAGAAGAATGGGTTTGATTAGAAGAAGTGATGTGATTGATTAAAAGAATGGATTTGATTAGAAGAAGCGATGTGATTAGATAATTTGATGAAAAAATTGATTTGAAGAAGTTGACTTGATGCGTTGAAGTGATTTGGTTTGATTTTATTGCTTGGATTCTTGAAATGTTTTGATTTTTTGGATTTTTGAAATGTTTTGATTTATTTTTTTTAGATTTTTTCAAAATGTTTTGATTTTTTTGGATTTTCGAAATGTTTTGAGATGTCAATGGATGACAATTTGGGTAGCCTTTGTGCTAGATACCAATGACAAGGGAAAACCAAGTCTAGGTGCAAGGATATAGATGTGATTGATGGATGAAAGGGTGGGTGATAGGATAAGGGACAAAAAGGCTCATGATATATGGATGGATAAAAAATGATAGGATGTATGCATGATAAGAGGGCAGGGATGTGATCTCCAAAGACTATGTCACATAGGAATAACATGCCCCATTCTAGGTACAATACTTAGGATTATTCATGACAAAGCTTATGACACTAGGATAATGATAGGCTTGTTTGGAAGGATGGGGTATATCAAAAGATATCCAAAGCATGTTTCAACATTTTGCCCCATATTTTTATCAAGATCAAAAAGAGGAAGAGAGGATGAATGGACTCAATATGATAAGTATATGGGTATGATAGATAAATATGGTAGGTAGGATGGACATGATATGATAAGAAATGACATGATAGGATAGATAGTGCAGATGAGACAAAGTGCCCCCAAGTGTAAGTGACATAGAAGATAAACCTACACATGACGCCTGTTTGCCAGTTTTCATCATGGTACTTATCCAGGGTGCCTTTTTACCAGGTTTTCACCGTTGGATGAAGGGATTTCTCTTTACTCTTTTTTTTTTTTTACTTTTTTGACTTTTTGGATTTTTGGATAAGAGAAGGGGAATATGGATAGGAGGGACTCAAGTTTCTAGTTCCATGAAAGATGATAGTCCCATTAGAGATGGATGTCATTGCATGGACCATGTCAAATGTCATTATGCTCATAGATGTTGGTAAGGGATGACATGAAAGGGAGATGGAGTAGGTAGATGATGGATTATGATGTGGATTATGGAGGGATTGGTGGATTATGATGTGGATTATCTAGGGAAGATGGATGGGAGGCTTAGCCAAAAGTATGGACCATAGGAATGTGATGGGGGAGATATGTAGGATAATGAGTGAAGGGTGAGGAGATGGAGGTATGTGGAATCGTTGTGAAATGGAGGGGAACCATGACCAATGGTTGCACACATTGTGATAAATGTTGAAGCTTTTGATGTGGAGGGGGTGTAGGAAGCAATGGAGATGGTTGCTTAGGAGATGGGTGATGAAGTTCTTTAGGTACCCACATAGATTTAACATTTTTATGACTTTTCTTTTTCTTGTGGGATGGAATATGAGATTCTTGAATAGAGTGGGAATGTAAGGTGGAAGTGGATGGTTGGAATTTTTGAGATGTAGATGCATCATTTGACTTGTTTTCCTTTTTCTTAGGTACCCAAACCATTTTGTTTTTAGAATTTTCTTTTGAAAGTATGATCTTATATTGCTTTTTGGATGGATTTTTCTTTGGTTCTTTGCTTTTGTATTCTAGGGCATGGGGACCCTTCATATTTTTTGATTTATAGATAGAGGCATCAAAATGTTTGCTTTTGAATCCCATGGGTATGGTGGAATGAGTGAAAGCTTCATGTTTAGACAATGTGTGCATTGATTGGTCATGATTAGGATTTTTAGAGGATTTATGGATAGGTGGATAAGGGGATTGGATAATGGGGATATTAGGTGTTGGGAGTAGTGGAGGTAGATTAGATGAAGGGATATTAGGAGTTGGAAGAAATGGTGGAAAATTTGATGGTGGAAGATGTACGGTCACATGCTTTTGACATTTGTAAGATGATGGAGGAGGGATGGCAACATATGTTCTAGGCATATGATAGGATTTATGGTGGAAAGAGGACTTAGGATGGGTGGAGGAAGTACCAACATATTTAGATTGGTGTTCTTGTGGTGTATATCCAAGGCCATAAGAGCGTGGAGGGACCTTGACATGGATGGGCTCCAAAACACCTTGTTCATGAAGGCCTAAACCTTTACCTTAATAGTTCATGTTCTGAAGCATGTGATGGACAATGGGACTAGGTGTGTTTTGGACACTAGACTTGAGCTCATTATTATATGAAGAAGGTGAAGTGGATAAAGGTTGTTTTTCTAAGGAGGAACATTCATGAATAAAGATGGATAGACCAATATGACATGCCGATGGATTTGAAATGGGGTTGATAGTGGATGTGGAAGGATCATTAGGATCTTGATTATGCTCATTTAGATTCACACTATTGGTTTGATCTTCTACATTTACTTGGGAGGCATGTGTCTCAACATGACAAGTGGATAATTTGAGATCATGGATAGGACTAGGTAGGGGGTCTATAGGAGAAATGGAGGTTTCTTACTCATGGATAGGTGAAGTAATAGGCTCTTGACCATGGAATGTATAGAGTTGGCTAAGGGGATATTCATAGTCTTCTTGATCATAGGTAGGATCTAGATCATAGAGGGAAGCTTCATCATGAATAGGACCAAGTATGTTATGATTGGGATCATTAGAAAGGCGTAGATCTTGATTGGAATGAGAGGTTAATGTTTCCTCATTCTTAGGATAATGCTCTTGACATAGCTCTTGGGTTTGAGTGAAAATGGAAGTGGAAGACTCTAGAAGAGGCTTGGCATGCTCTTTATGATCAATAACATGAGGGCATGATGGTATTTGACTTAGACATATAAGATCAATAGGTTGTGGACCACATGATGGAGTTGGAAGAATAGACATGACATTCAAAGGTTCGTTGGTAGGCTCATTAATGGGTGCTTGACATGGGGATCATCTATTTCATGCTAGTAGTCTTTGGAGAAAACTGTTAAAGGATTCTTTGGTCGATGGATTAGAGCTTGAGAATTTGGATGGTGGTGTTGGTGTAGGACTAGTGTGATTTGAGATAGGCATTTTATTAGATGGAGATGGAGGACTAGTAAATGGAATGGTGTATGATTCCAAACTTAGGGTGGTATTTCCCTTGTCAATAGTATCATTAAGGTGACCTAAGATTTCAACAAAGTTTTCATCATCACTTAGATCTACAAAGTTTTCATCATCACTAGGAGCAAATTTTGACCCACCTTGGAGGATATATGGTTTTGGATTATCTTCATTATTAGGTGAAGGGGCTTCTCTAAGTATGAACCTGGGCTTGTGACTAAGATCATTAAGGATTAGGACCATTTTAGCAAGTGCTTCCTTAGGATTAAGGCAATGATGATGTGGAATGATTAGATTGGATGACTTGGATTGATTAGGATGAAATTGATTAGAATTCAATTAGAAAAAGGGTGATTAGAATGATATGTTTATGTGTTTGTGTTTATAGCTTGATATGGAAATTTGCAAACAAATGATTACACATGTACACACATGAATCACACATGCAAAACACATAAACAAGTTTTAATTTGAAATTATGAATGTGATGATTAAGCATGCACTTGAAGAAGACACATCAACAAGTCCTAGAACTAGTCAAGCGGGTATGGCCAATTAGGTCTTAATCTAGGATGCATAAGAGACTAGGGATAATTTGAAAGAAAAATCCTTCCACACAATCGGGAGAAAGGGGTAACCCACCCTTCACCTTCACTTCCCAAAGGTATAAATTTCTTTGGGGCTTAGCCAAGAGTGACAAGATTTTATCTCTCAAAGAAGCATGTTTTTCAATTCACACCTTGATTGAGGTCATCCCTAGGGGTGATGAAATCCCCTAGCAAGCCTCCTATGAAGGGTTTGAAAAAATCGAATCAAGTGAGGTGTTTTTGAACACACACACATTTGATTCACACTCGCAATTATTACTTTTCCTTAAAAAAATTGAAATGTGTGTAAAACAATTCAAACACTTGTTATTTTTAACCCAAATTCAAAATGTATGATGGAAGACAATGGTTCTTTTTAAGTCCAATTTCAAAGTGTGATTGCAAACAAAATGTTCATTTTAAAGCTCCAAATTCAAGTGTTTTGCAAACATAATTGATTAATTAAATGAGAGATAAAGATAATAGAATGAGTGCACCCAACGATTTTCGCTTTCTAATTTGATGTGTATGACTGATATTGCTGCTACTACAGCTCCTTATGATCACCTGAAAAATAAAAAAACTAATATTATAATGCAGCCAAAACAAAAAGTTCATCAAAAAAATTCAATTTCAGATACACGTTTTTAACATAACCGAATTATATTCGATTATTTGAAGATGTTATTGATCTGAAAAATAAAAACTCAAAGAAGGAACCCTTGCTAATTTTTTGAGATTTTTCCATAAATGTAAAGAAGTTAGAAAAATTCTTTGTTTTGCACTGAGAAACACAGATTTGTGAAAAACATACAAAAACTAAAGATCGGCTTATTTAGAACTTCATTTAGCATCAAAATAAAATCTATAAAAAACAAACCCCTATTAAAATTGCAAGAGATTTCCAGAAATGTAAACTTTTCTGAAAAATTCGCCAATGTGCATCCAAAAAAGGAATTTTATGGAAAAACATTAAATCACAATAAATCCTACAAAAATATTGATAAACCCTCAATATTTTTACTGTAGTCCCTTGAGATGTTTAAGTTTTTTGTGAAAATCTTGTAGAGAAATGTCTAGCCGTTGGGAAGATATGATGAAATTTGTAAAATCTGGGGTTTTGTCCAAAAACTGACAGATTTGCAATAAAAAGTTAATGAAACCTACAAAAAAAATAAGGTAGATCAAAGGATTCATGTCAGGTTCACCAATGTAAGTTAGGATAAAAATATCCCACACACATTCACCAATGTAGTTAGGGAAAATCAGATATAAAACTAAAACAACAAGATATGAAAACCCTAACAAGCACAATAGAGCACACACTAGCATGAAAATCAAAACAAGAAAGCAAAGAAAACCGATTTCCAAGCTAGATTTGATTTATCTCCATTGCTCTTCTCCACCTACATGAGAATGCAAGATTTTGAAGGTTTGATTGTTGATAAGTTGATTGCTCATTTTTGCAGCATAACGATAAGATGAAAGATCACACCTAGTAACTTGCAACATCTCAAACTTGCAACATCATAAAAGATGCGAGAGAAGGAAATGCCATTATCCCACATTGTTGGGTTAAATGTTATGGATGAGAATGAAAGTTAGGGAAAACATATTAGAGAAAAATGCATAAACAAATTATAATGAAAAACCCTAACAAGCACAATAGAGCACAAACTAGTATGAAAATAAAATAAGAAAGCAAAGAAAACCGATCTCCAAGCTAGATTTTATTTATCTCCATTGTTCTTCTCCACCTGCATGAGAATGCACGATTTTGAAGTTTTGATTGTTGATTGCTCAACTTCACAACATAACATTAAGATGAAAGATGATAGAAGAAGATAAATAGATAGATAGATGAGAAGATTGGAGGAAATTTGGGCAGAGTAAGGATGCTAGAAAAAAATTCTCCAAATGGCTTGTGAAGGTTTGATTTATAGGAAAGAGTTGATATGATTTGATGGCCAAGATTAAAAGTCAAATTTGTGATATGTATGGCTAGGATCAAAAGTTTATTTTAGTGTCTATGATGCACATTAAGTGGATTATGACATGAGACCAAAATTAGGATGTGAGGAAATAAGTGGGATTATATTCTTTATTTTGGAAGAAAATATGCTTATGGCGCACAATGAATGGGGGTAAATATAGGATGTGAGTGGGAATTTCATAATTTAAATAGTAAAATTATTTAAA
>CM021100.1:425246303-425321028 GCA_007115665.2 Sequoiadendron giganteum
TCTTAGAAAGATTCATTTTAAATCATTTCGATTGCCCATATGCTCTAGTATGTGATAACGGCCCTACATTTGCTTCACTAAAATTTACAAGTTGGGCCTCTGATTATGGTATCACCCTCAAATTCTCCTCTAACTATTATCCTCAAGGCAATGGCCTTGCTAAATCCACCAATAAGAACTTGATCACGGTGATCAAGAAATTGTTAGATAGGAACCCCAAGGATTGGCATACCTAACTTCATTTTGCCTGATGGGAAGATTGCACCCATCATAAGGCCGCCCTTGGAGACTCCCCATACCATCTAGTCTATGGTTTAGAACTCATCTTCCCCATCCATTTGAAAATCCCAACCCTCCAGTTCATGAACGAATTTTATGAAGGAGGAGACCGCAGAGAAGCTCGCCTCGCCGAGCTACTGCACCTTGAAGAAGTATGAGACCGACCAATAGAAAATTTTTCCAAAAATCAGGGCGTAGTCAAAAGATGGTTTGACTGTCGAGCCAAAGTTAAGGCCTTCCGCATTTTCGATCTAGTCCTCTACTGGGACAAGGCTCATGAAAAGAAAGGGGGACACGACAAATTTGACAAGCTTCGGCTTGGCCCCTTCCAGATTGTAGAAATCCTTGGAGATAATGCTTTCCGCCTAAAGGCTCCTACTAGTGAAGACATCTCATTGCTCGTGAATGGGAAACACCTCAAGCATTACTTCTAGGCCTGAGCTCCCCCGAGCTGTTATTGTAAATATCTGTACATAGGTTAAGGTAGATTTCTTGCTTTGCCCTTTGGTTTTGTTCACCTTCTCGACCGTTTTGCCGTAATTTTGGGAAGTGTTTCCTTGTTCTGCTGTGGTGGTCATGCTTGGTATGGCGAATGGTTACCTTTCTGTCTACTTCCATGTTGTTTCTTTAGATAAGCCCTCATTCCCTACTGCTACCCTCTGAAAGCTCCTAAGTATTGGTTTTCAACTTTTGAACTTTGCACTAACTTAGGATGGCTACCTGCTTGAATCCCTGCTCTTATCATGAAACACACAAAACACATTTAAAATATCTCCAAAGAATAGTACGGTAATCGTTGGGAGGCAGAGATAAGTAAAAAATCTGAAGTTTGTTCCAGTGACCACTGCGATTCTCAAATCCATTGTGAACTTTGTTGTTCGCACGGTTGACAAAAAAAAGAGAAAGTGCTAAAAGGAAATATCTGGCACAAGCAATAAATAAATTGCAAAGAACAATCATATGGGTATGCGAATATCTCTACCGGGGCCATGGACACCTGGCTAGCAGTAGAGCTATGTTCATGAGATCATAGCGACAACTTCATCGAGGCTATGGATGCCTGACTGGTAGCGGAGCAATGTCTAGGTTACTTTTGGGATTAGATGAACTAAGTAGCTCATCTGCTCCAACCATTGGTTACTCGCACAATCTCCAAGGAAAGGAAATGAATTCACCATGCACACACTTCCATGATAAATCTGTAGTTCGATTCAATCCTGCCCTCCTTAAACTATTCTCAGTTCAACTTTGAAAATTGTCTTAGGTTTGTGAAACCAGAGATCATGGGTTTGGAAGGAATATTTATCTCTAGAACGCCGGGAGCATTCTCCCAGCGGAGTCGCCATTTGTTGTGCCCCTTTTTGCACACACAGCCCATTCGGAATGGGGACCCTCTTTTCCCTCTTTGCGTTTCAGGCTCTTTCTCTTTTTTTTTCTTTCCCTTATTGTGCGTGCCCATTTTTGTACCCCAAGAAGGGTCGATGCATTTCCCAATGCAATATTTAAAGTTCACCCGAAGTCCCCTTTTTGTCTAAACTGCTAAGTCTCGGGTAATTCGGGTTTTCCCTGTCAAAATGTCGTTTTAGTGTTTGGCAGTTTTCAGATTTCCCTTTATGGATTTCCCTTTGCAGATTTCCCTTTTCAGATTTCCCTTTGCGGATTTCCCTTTTTGGATTTCCCTTTATGGATTTCCCTTTATGATTTCCTTTCTTAAAGTTCTCTGCTCTACTGGTTCTTATTTGATCAAGGGATTCTGATGGCTTCCCTAACCTCGAACTCCTGATCTCCCATCACCATGCTTTTAAACCATCAGACCTAACTACTCCCCAGATGTGATGAATTTTAATGTGATTAATGGGTGGCTTATAAAATCAAGTTTTTACCACTTCATTGTCAAAAGCTCGAGCGATTGAGAAGATTGGAGAAATCCCAGCCTTCGGAGTTTTCTTTCACCCCAAAATTTGAGTGTTTTCTGTCAACCCCCATGCATCTGGTAACCCGTTCTTTGAGATTTTGAGGTAGGTTTTCCATCCGTGTGCCCTCCTTTCGTTTTTTGTAACATTTCGCATTTTTGTGGGTGAAAATCGTGAAATGGGTCTAAACCTGAGTAAATTCATGCCTCCCGCACAAAACCCATATTTTTAAAATATGAAAATCGATCTTTAGACCACCTAAAATTAATCAGTCCAATACTTTACTGTCAAGTTTTAGTACATACTGTACCACCTCAAGGCTGGTATTCTCAAGTATGGGTCATTCACACTTTCATTTAAACTTCTAATAAACCTTAGAGATTTTGACCTTTAGAATTCCCTCGGAATTCCATTATGTTCTCGCCGTTCTAAATGGTCGTCCGAGCATCCTCCCGACCAGCGAACCTTGGACCTTTGAAGTCCATGTAAATTCGAAAATATCGCCCTTGCCAAATTCACTCTTCTTTCAGAATCCTTTTCTCGGAACTCTGTCCCGTCTTTGCCATTTCAAATGGCCTTCCTCGAGCGGCTTTCCGAACATCGTTCCTGGGTTGGAAAGTCTTCTTCCAGTTGAAATCCTCGAGAAGTTTCCCTTTTGGACTCGCACCTTCGGATTTCCCTTCCCGGGATTCCGTTCTGTCTTCGCCGTCCCCAACAACCTTGTCCGAACGTCTTCTCGGCTCCCGGACCTTGGTTTGTCGTTTGCCGAAATCCGAATCCGACCTTTCTTCCAGATTTTGAACTCCAAAATTCCCGTCTTGGAATTTCGTTCTACCTACGCCATTCTAACGGTGAACTCGGGACAGCTTCTCGACCTTCGGGTCTAGGTGTTCCATTCGCCGTCTGTCTGTCTTGAACCTTCTCGCTGCTTCTGAAAATTGCCTCTCGGATTTCCTTCCCCAGATTTCCGCTTCCACTTTACCGTCCCAAATGGCTAGTCCTTGGTTGCTTCCTGGAAACGGAAATCTGAGACTTGGATTCTGACACCTGGATTTTCATTTCCTCTACGCCGTTTCAAACGGCTTCCTTGTAAGTGATACCCAATCTGCCAAATGAGGTATCAAATGACCTCCAGATCCAAAATGGATTTTGACCCACTTGATAAAATCAGGTTTTCCTCCGCCTCCAACCTTTAATTTTCAAATCCTACCTCGAGAAATGCCTGTGGGAATTCCATTCTCATTTTGCCCTTTCAAACGATATTTTGCTATGGGAATTCCGACCCACGAACTCCGGATTTCGTTTATAACTACTTTCGAATGATGAAATATCCAACTCGCATGATTTTGAATATAGATTATGATTGTCGAACTAATATGGATATGCAGGGATTTGTCGGTGACCGTTTTGACAAGTTCATCGTTGCTAATTCAAGTCTTTTATGCAGGATTTATGGAATCCGACATAGAGACTTCCAGTGCTCCCAAGAAAGGAAAAGGAGCAGCCAAGCCACCAAGGGGCAAGGAGGATAGGGACCTAATGAAATACAAATTCTAGGGAGTCCCGATTCAATCCAGAATCACTACCCTATGGAGAGATGTCTCGGACACCAACATCAGAGAGGTCGATGTTGATGAATTCACACAGAGGGTTAGGATGAACCAAAAAATAGCCAATGCTAGATTAATAAAGAGCAGTGGACTTGGTAAAGCTGCAGGTTTCCCACCAGCCTTAGTGGCCCCGAAGTTGGTGATGGCTTGTTCGTAAGCGTATCAACCGGACACTAGAACTATTCTAGATCATGACGGGAATGTCCTCGCAGATATGTCTCTGTCAGGCATAACCACAACCTTCCACATCCCAACCTTTCAAAGCATGGAGATCCCCACCATAGAAAATTATAAGGATGTGTGGGAACAGGATCCCTTGGGGTGCAAGAGACTGATCAACCAATTCTGGTTAAAGGATAAACGGGGTAGTGCTGGGAAGCTTCTTGAAGAGCTCTTCCACAACGATTTCTTCAAGGACTACCATGACCTTGTAACTCTTCTCAGCCAGGTCATGGGCCTCCCCAACACAGTTTTCTTTCAAGAATGGATGTTCTATTTCATAGAACGGATTCTCCGCGGTAAGGGTACCGCCTTCTATTAGGGTGAAATAATCAGTGACTGCTTCCATGAGCAGTTTACCACCATTAAATAGACAAACAAATTCTTCATGACCTCCTACTTGGTATATTCTCTCACCAATCGACGACATTATCAGGGGTTGACAATCATGCCCAGTGATCCATCAGGGCTAGAGATGAAGCCCTATGACAAGTACCCCCAATTGCAATTCTGGAAATTTAAAATTTATTACTGCAGGGTGAACGACGCGCTCATTGCTCACATCATCCGATTAGTGGGAGGTGACTTTCATAGGAGAACATCCCACAGTGCCAGGGTCCTCCTCAAGCAGTATGCCTTCTGGTACATTTAGTTCCCGAAGTTTACTGATATACGAGCTCAGGGATTCACTGAGAGACTGAACAAGCTGCCCCGGTATCCAAATGACTGAATCATTCTCTTGGAGCTAACTCGATAGCTATGACACGTTCATAGCCTCGTAAGCAAGAAGCATTTGGTAGGCCCTACCTATCCCATGAACCTAGGCCAGGGGATGTATAAGGTTCACACCTCCCAGTTTGCAGGATACTTGGAAAAGGAGCTGGCAAAATACAACTTTGAACAATATATAGCGCGGCTCCAAATGGATCCTTATGGCCATGTCAGAAAGGCGCTAGGACATGAGTATGCCCACCTCCACAACATCGAGGACTTTTGGGCCAATTGCAGGGGTGATCTTGAGGTACGATTGTGACATTATATGCGCATGACCATCATCTATGTGCAAAGGGTGAACCTATGTCTCGTCCCAGATCAACTAGAAGAGGAAGAAGATATAATTATGGACCTCGGATACGATGCAGTTGCCAACTTGCCGTTGCCTGCAATTGACTGGAGTGTGCCAGAGCTGAATGATGTTAGCATACTCACAAGGCCCATGGAAATCAGAACAAGGGCATGGATCAACTAGAAGGTGGCCCAGTTGAAATAATGAGGGGACATTCTAACATTCACCGAGCTTACAAGTGAGCACGTAAGTGAACCAAGTGGCTCCGAGGGTGGAGCAGCCACTACTACAACTGGCGAGACATCTAAGACACCACCATCGGTAAAGACCAAGAAAAGAAAAGAGGCTAGTGAACAACTGCCTAAACCAAGGGTATATGCCTGTAAGGCTTCTGAGCCTAAAGCTTCCAAGAATAGGAGGAAAACAATTGGTAGCCTGGAGATGGCTTCACCAACCAAGGGTCCGTCCCTTGGGATGAAAGGATCAGGATCTAGCTCACCAAGGTCGCTGCCTGCCATTGTTACTACTAGTGCTACTTCCCCTATCTATCATGCTCCTCTTACTACCTTTGCTTCCTCTCCACCTGCAGTGGATATCTCCGTTCACCTTGCTCCTACTCCTCTAGTGTTGCAAGTTATTCCTGTGGAATTATCGTCCGCCACCACCTCACCAATGTCCTCTTCCTCCATGTCTCCTTCTCTTCCCTCCGTTTTTGCTATTACAATACTTGCCCTTAGCATTCCTGAATCTTTTGTAAAGTATATGCAGAATGTGCCATCTAAGCTTTCTGAGATGCTAACCAATCTGATAGTCCAAGTTGTAATAGCTCAGGCTACGGCCTCCACTCCAATGGAATCCCCATCTCTGGAATCACCAAAAATGAAGGCAACCATGCAGACTCGGACAAGTGTGAATGACAACAACTAGGGGCTAAGAAAGCACTGGAGGACAAAGAATTTGAATATCACGAACATCCCTTGTTCGAGCCTCAAGAGATTGATGAAGTAGCCTATGAGTCTTCTAGTGGGGACAGTGAGGGCCTCGATGCTGAACTGATCTGAGAATCCAATGATCCCAAGCTCAATGCTGAGTGGGACAAACAACTCAAGGAAATCGAAGATAAGGAGGCTGAAGACCGACTGGTGCAAGAAGAAGAGATTGCTGCTCTAGAGATGGAAGGTAATAAGTCTCCAACCGAGGGACATGGTCAGACCCTAGGGCATGATGAGGAAGTGTCCCTCCATAAGGACAAATAAGCAAAGAGTCTTGAAGAGCGTCAGGATACTCTAAATGAGAAGGAAGAGGATGTTGAAAAGAAAGACTCACCCAGGGAGTAGCTGCACACCGAGTTCCCCATTGAGCATGAAATAATCAAACAAGGAACTGATGAAGAAAAGGAAAAGGCTCTCATTGTCAAAACCATCGAACTTGAGAAGGAGGACAATGGGACTCAAAGTGAACCACCAAGACAAGAATCCCGAACGCCCAACTGGCTGCAAAGGAAACTCAAGCAAAGGACTCCCACCTTGAAGGATCCTAAGGCGAGGTTGAAAGACATCATGGCCAGAGTGCAGATGAGCACTAGAAAGGCCGATAAACCAAAGCTTAGGTCAAAAGTGGCCATGGACGTCTCGGGATCAAGGGTAGTACAGTTAGCAACACTAATGGTTGGGGAGCAAGGCATAACTTACAACATCTCCACCATTGACCTAGGAGTGGCCACAAGGGAACAAAAGGTTGAGCATCTCCAGGAGTTGATCGCCACACTGGTACACCTTATCGAATAGGATAAGGTCTCAAAGGAGGAGCTTAAGGAGCAGGTGGCTGATCTAACAGCTTATATTCAATAGTGGTCATCTCTAGATGAGCAACCTACAACATCATCAGCCCCGCCTCAATTGTTGTCCCAGGAGTAGATTAACAAGCTTGAAAAGAGGCAAAACCTGGACAAGACTATGAAAAACTAGTTCCAGCAGGTCTTGGACATAGGGAACACAAGCATCAACTAGGTTGTTCGGGTAGTAAATAGGTTCCTGGAAGTTCAGAAGACTCTCAAAGACACAAGGAAAATTTGTGAGAGGTTCCCAATTTAGTACGAGTCGGCCTACCCAAAGATTGAGGCCATACTCATGTTGCCAAGCGATGTCTGGGAAAAGGATCTCACCTTCAAGGATGATGATCACTGGTTAGTTGACACATGGAGAAGGGATTTCAATCACTGAAAAAGGAGGCTTGAGCAAGTATTGGAGAGGATAATGTCAGATATTGAATGGGCAAGAGATTCCAGAGAGGAATTTGCTCGATACCTCAAGACGATGACGAAGTATGAGCTACCTACGGACAAGATCAACCCAGAGAATATAAAGCCCTACTTCATATAGATCATGGAAGATGGAATGTCTACTGAGGTTACAACTGAATTCATGTGCTTTTTTGCCAGAGCCTTTGCACAGTCAGAACTTTTCAGAGAGAATACTGCTAATTATGAGGATGATTGGAAGAAGTTGGGCAACAATTCTCAAGAATGGTCTTACCAGATTTTGAAATCTACCATCATGGAGGTGGATAAGTTTCAGTCCTTGATCCTAAACTTCATGGAGTATGCTGCATTAAAGAAGTGAGAGGGCAATCTCATCATCGATGATGAGTTCCGTGAAGACTAGTTACAGCAGAGGGCAATTGGCTAAAAGACAAGTTTGCTACAGTGCTATCACTAGATGACGAGATAGGGAAGAAACAAAAAATTAGCCATAAATGTAATATATTTGGGGGTAGGTGAAACCCTAATGTAAAGTGAATCTTGGCCACATAATAGAATCGAATCTTGGCCATTCATTTTGTTTTTTGAAAACTATAAATAGGGTTCTCCTCCTCTCATTTTAAGAGAGTTGAGTTGTTGTAAAGACATGCTGCTGAGAATATAATAGAAAATACAGTCATTTTCTGGTGTATTTCTGGTTTTCTCCACATGTTTCATGATTCCTCTCTCTTTTTAGTTATAGATCTGCTTTAAGATATTTTGTTGTTTTAAGTGCTTTAGATTATACTTGGTAGATTTGGTACGATATCTCTGATTTTGGATATTACTACTATGTGTATGCTTTCCTTGTACATACTTGTGGTCATTTGCTCAAGGTAGATGACTGTACAAAGTTAGTCTAGAATTTGATTTCATTGCTGCTCATTAAGTCTCATCTTCATTCACCTTCCCATAGCAAATGAATGACGAATATCTGCAGTCCTTAGGAGATAGCACAGGTTTCATGATATTGTGAGAACTCTGATTAAGTGAAATTATGTTTGAAGGAAATTATCCATAGTAGGAACCTCCATTATCACTATTCATTGGTAGTTGCAGGTCCGGGAAACATCTTCCTTCCTCGCCCTTTTCTTTTTCCTTGTTTAGAAGCAACTTGTGCTGAGGTTTGTTGCACATTGTAAAACCAAATCTGACGAAACAATGGAGTCCAAGAGTGCTGCCTGAACCTATAGCAAAGCATATTAATTCCAAATCCATAGAACTTCATTGACTTAATTCTCCCAGCCTTAACCATGTAAGACTGCCTTGTGATTCCAGCAAATCACATAAATCAACTAAAATATTCCAAGCATGATCATGACCTGACATCCGAGAGGCCTTGGGATATTGTTCTGCAATCTAATTGTGGAAAATTGTCTTTCAAGAGAGGTAATGCGTCTACATATTACCTATGTTGTGAAGTGCATAAAAAGACCATCAACACAAGCCTTCCTCAAAAACCTAAACCTACAACTAAAGCACCTAGTGATTATGATCTTGTCGAGAAACTTCGAGTTACTTTGGCTAAGATCTCACTATGGGGCTTGCTTGAGTTTGCTCCAATTTATCAAGGTATGCTTCAAGAAGCCTTGTAAAATATCCTCTCTCCTTCTTCCACTAGGCTGATAGATGTTGATGCGTTGATAGCTTATATTCATGCATATTCATTGAATATTACATTCTATCTGCAAGAACTCCCATCTCCAAAAGTACAATTCAGTAAGCAGACCCTTTAATGATTATAGTTTTATGGGTTCACTCAAACCTACAAGTTCGTTCGAACCCCTAAGACTATTTTTTTTTGCATGGGGTCATTTTTTAATTTTTTTCCTTCCTCCATCAAATTGTAAACCACTATTGTGGCTTCACCCTTAACATTAATAAAATTGGCATTAGACATACCTTCGTTGATTCTAGTTCAACACTCAATGTATGTAGCATTGATCTATTGCCTAAGATTAACATTGATCCATCTTCTCTTAATGCTTCTTCCATTGAAATTCATGGGTTTGATAATGTTGGGTGAAAATATCTAGGTACAATAGTATTACCTTTGTAGCTTGGACTCATTACTGTATCCTCTCTTGTATATGTTATGCCAAAAAAATCACCATATAAAATTCTTCTTGGTAGAATGTGGATTCATGCTATGGGTGCAGTCTCGTCTACCTTGCATAAATCTATTAAGTTCATAACTAACAATAAAGTAGTCATAATCAAAGCTGACCCTGATGCTATGCACTTATGTGAGATGACAACTGTTGGTCAAGTTTCAGTTGTGCCTACTCTCATTCCTTCAGTGTCTTCTAGTGTGTCGATGTTTGATCCAACAATACCTACTACAAAGGATACTCTTGAGATAGATGTCCTTGAAGAAGATCCTTTTGAAGCGAAAAAATCTTAAGTCTTCTCCTTCTACCTCTTCTCAAGAGAATGCATCTTGGTGATGATTGGGATTCTCTAGACTTTACAAATTCCTTTGATGGGGAATATAAAGTTGACCAAATCAACTCAAGCCTTATAACAACATCATTCACGCCTACTATCAAAGATGATTACTCTTCTACATCATGGGGTAATGTGAATGGAAATTGTAATGTTCTTAGTGTTGATCCTTTTTCTAAGGAAGATGATTATGCCTCTACTAAAGAGTATTATTTTGGCAGTCATGTTAAAGTGGATGATGGTGATCCCATAGAAGAGTATGTTCCCCCTTGCTGGAATGATACTCTCTCTATATAGATCCCCCCTCTTCTCATGATTTGCAAACACGTTATGGCCCTGACTTTAAGCTTGTCTCTAAATGTGGCTATGGGCTTAAAGTTTGTGGTAATGAATAAGGCATTCAAGCCCTTATTAAATGCACACCTCGTAAGCATAATTTGGGGCTTGGTTGTTCGAATGAAAAATCTAAAGGGAAACCACGGTTGAATGTTGACATGATGTCTACTCAATCTCATTCCCATGGATTGGTCCATCCTCCTTTGTCTTCTATCTTCGTATCCTCTTCTTGTGAGAAGTCAATATTTTTTCTATACGAGAAAGGGTTGCTTCCTGCTCCACATTCTTTATCTGAGAAAGAGTGTATTTTGTTGCAGCTTCTAAAGGCCCACTTAATCATTCTTCCTCTTCCTACACTTAAGAAGTCTCATGAGAATGATAAAGCAAAGAACTCTTTTTTTGCATACCATCAAGTGCCTGGCCATTACACTAGTGAATGTAAGGCCTTGAAGGATAAAATAAAACTTCATGATTTAGGTGCTTGTTGATGCACATGTGTCTTCTTCAAATGACAAGTGATATCAAGGTTTACCTCTATCTTGTTCTAAGTATCTTGCATGGTTCTCCTCCCTTGTATGTTGGGGGAAATGATAACTTTTTTTGGAGATGTGCATCCTTCTTAAGGACCCCTTCTCTCTTTCTATGTATTTTGAATGAAGCGTCCCTTGAGCAGACCCCCTTTTTCTTTTGAAGGGTTCCCGAGGGACCTCCTTGGAAGTTTTTATCTCAAGAAAGTTCTATGACATCTAGCTTTGGGGTAGTCTAACTAGACCTGTTTCCTATCTTTATGTCTAGGTTGGGGGCAACCTGACTAGACTTAGTTTACATATTTATGTCTAGCTTAGGGGCAGCTCAACTAGACCTATGTCACAATCTTGTGTCTATCTGGGGGACAACCTGGCTAGACCTTGCTTTTCAAATAGTCCATCCATTGAGTGGACCCCTCTTCCTTTTGAAGGGTACTCGAGGGATCCCTTTGAAAGTCTCCCAACTGGACGACAGTATGTGTGACGATTTTCTTACTTCCCTATGTGGCCACTTCCTGGCATGTTCTATCTACAGATAAAAATTTCACTTCATGGGTGTGCCTATGAATCCTCTTTTTGACTCTGCAGAGTTTTCTTTTCTTGATTTCCTTCATGTGAGAGTTCTTAGAGGATACCTTCCTTGCAAGTATGCGGGTTTGTAAGGTTATTTTCACATTTTCCTTCATGTGATATTTCTTGGAGGATACCTTCCTTGAAGGTCTATGAGTATATAAGGTGCTTTTCTCAGTTTCCTTCATGTTAGAGTTCTTGGATGATACCTTCCTTGCAAGTTTGCAAGTCTATAAGGCACTTTTCTTGGTTTCCTTCACGTGAGAGTTCTTAGAGGATACCTTCCTTGGAGGCCGACAGGTCTGTTAGGTGCTTTATTTCTTTTGCTTCACAATTCTATGGAGTTATGAAGTCCTTTTTTGGTCTTGCACTCTCGGGTTCGCCAGATCGCAGTCTACTTCCTTCACGATTTAGGTATACATTTCTAACCCTACTACTTCTTTGATCTACTTTACCAAATCACTCATCAATATTCGTGCTCACTAAAGTGGGGGAAAAATTTATAGGAGATAATTTTCACCCTGACACAAATTCCCCTTGTATACATCCTCACCTTAGAAAACCAAATCGAAGGCTAAATTCCACCTAAGCCCACTGCATTCATTGCACGTGGTGTTTGTTTTAACCATCGGTAGAGGAATAATTATTGGGAATGCTCGTGTGGCGTGCTTACATCCCTGGTAGATTCCTATGGTTAGAGCCTATAGAGGCATTACATATCCCATTGGAACTCGATTTGTAACACCCTCTTCATTCGACCAACCCAAATATGGCCATTTTCTTCTCTCTTTCCTTCAAATTCACTCATTCTTTATTCATTTGATCCTCTCTACAATATCTTCACATCCTCTAAGCCTTTGATTCATATTTCTTATCTCTTCACATGCTCTAGGAATTCAATATGTCACTCTCAAACAACACTTCACACTTTATAACAACAACATCAACACTCCATCAACTCAGTAGAGCAAGTGTGGAACAAACACCATTGCAGTAGAAGTTTGAGTTCCTCTCATTTTTTACCCCATTAGCCTTGAGTGCTCTTGGTAGAGTGGTAAGATTTCCACTCCTCTCCTCTATTATTTGGTTGAGTAGCATAACAATCTTTTGTAGTGCTTTTTATGTTCTTTACTTCATTTATATTTTTCTCTTTATACATTTGGTTGGGTGGGAGCACCAAAATGAGGGTTTGACTAAGGTAAAACCATATACAACCCCCCAAAAATTTATCTCTCTCTTGTGTGTAGGTATTGAGGACATTAACATGCTAGAGGCTTTATCACTTGCATGGTTGTAAGCATTTCCTTCCCACCTCTTATTCTCTTTATCTATTTCATTGTATTTCAGTCTCATCACTTTCTGTCATTTTCTTACATTCTAGAAGTTCTCAACAATCAAAGTAGAAGTATTCTCTTAGCCATTCTCTATGATAAAATTTCTTTCTGGTCTGTATGAGACGCCAACATGTCGTGCTGTCATCCGTGTTCTGCGATGTCATCCTTTGGCCAAGAGCTTGATAGTTTGTCTAGAGAATCTTCATGACCCGTTCTTTCACATTCTAGAAATGTTGTCGTTGTTCCTTGAGTTATTTTAGGGTAGTTCTCCCTGTGAGGCTCTCTAAGTGAAGAGAACTCGTGAGTATTAAATCATCGCTCTCTACAACTAGTTAAATAATTAAGGTGTGGCTTCATTCTAGCTTAGCATAATTGATTTAATTTAAAAAAAAATTGCACTAGAGGCTTCATAGAAGATATTTAATTTTTGAATTAGGAATTCAATATTTTCTTTTTCTATCTCTACAAAAAGAGTGGTGTCATTTGCAATGTTTATGTTGAATAGTTCATGACTATTAGGTAAATTAATAACTTTATGTTTTGAACCTTCAAAATTATTTCTAAGAAGGTAAATGATTGCTATAGATGTAATCACAAAAAAAGCTAGGACAAGAGGGTACCCTTGTCTTATAGACTTTTGGAGAGCAATGGGTTCGGACAAGGTTTCATTCACATCAATCTGATCATTCATATCATTTAGTAGAGTATTTATCATTTGGAAAAATTCTTTTGGAGATCCAAATGGTTCAAAAACCCCTAACATAAAAGGCCATTCAATTATGTCGTATGCTTTCTCAAAATTTAGCAGAAGTGTACCAATGTTTTGACTTGAGGACCTTTCCTATTCTATTGCTTCCCACCATGTTATAAGGTTTCCCAGGATGTACCTCTCCTTGATGATGCTTGTTTAGAAATACTAAATAATTAGAGAGAGAATGTCTCTTAATCTTAAGGCTAGAATATTTGCTAGGATCTTATATTAGACATTCAAGAGTATTATAGGTCTCCAATTTAAGTTCTTCTTATAGAATTCAATAGGGAGGCCATCCAACTCAAGGGACTTATCGTTACTTAATGTTTGGATTGTACATTCGATTTCTTCTTGTGTTATTCCCTTAGACATAAAATATACAGATTGATCATACACATCTAATCCTAATCTTACTAACATCATTTCATCCTGAATCATCCCCTTTACTAATTAATTCAATTAAATAATCTTTATTTGATTAAATTCATTATATTTCTTCTCTTAATTAAATGAATCAAATTTATTTGATTAGGTCACCCAATTCTATTAATTAAATAAATAATTTTATTTTATTAATATGATAATCCCTCTTGTAATTAAATAATTCACATTATTTAAATACTCTCTAAAGTCATCTCTTCTAAATTAAATAAATTAATCTTTATTTGATTTAATCTAATATAACCCTCTTTAATTAAATAAATCAATCTTTGTTTAATTAAACCTAAATCCATTATTCCTCTCAAATTTGATTTATTTAAATCCAAAATCTAAGTCAAAATTGTCAAATCAGCGAACATTCATATAATTTAATCAAATCTTGATTAATCCTAATCTTAATCACTCCAATCCTCTAGATTTTGCAACTTTCACCAATAAATCAATTTAATTGATTTATTAATTACTCTATTTTCCCTCAACTTGGCATCAAAAGGGAATATTCCTCAAATTTGAAAATCCCTCCAAAAGGGACGAGTACATCCAACATGGCATTAAATGCCTCTTACATGTCCTTTTCCTTGAGCCAAGTGGCATTTACTCCATTCTTCTATCCCTCCAACTTGTCATCTCAACAATTTAAAATTCCACCTAACTTCATTTATTTGCACATTCATCAAAATGTGCTCGTTCCTCCTCCAATCACATGTGGACAAGTGGCCTTCTCTCATTGGTTGGTATTTTATCCCACATTCATCCATTTTTCCTCTTTTTCCATCATTCCCTTCTATAAATAGAGGGCCTCTTCTATTGAATTGATCATCCACAATCAATGTAATATTACCATGCTCATTTGGATCCACAATCTTAGGCATTTTCATCGATTTTAATCCACATTTCATCTTTCATAGCTAGCTTATGGAGGATTTTTTAAAAGATCATCAAAGCTTGCAAGGAATTGGGAAAGGGCTATTTTACACATCAAAATAGCACCAATTTTCCCATGGGATTGAGAGTTTGAGATTTTGAATAAGATTTAGTTTTCTTTCATTTGTGTTCTTCCTTTCATTTCTTGTTCTTCATGTTTCAAATGAATCTTATGGGGAATGTTGATTTAGACTTGGCTAATGACTAATTTTGTGTTGTTTGTTCATGATTGTCCAGGTGTAGAATCGCCATTCACAATTCCTTTTATCAAGTTGAAATATATTTCATCTGAAATTAATTTTTGGATCAAAGAAATACAAAACATTCTAGCTTTGAGTGATTGCTCATTCTAGCTGTAGTGTAGAAAAATGGGTCCTTTGACTTTTTCACACTCATTTGGGTCCTCCTTGCTGATTTTTGCTTAAGGTTTCCTTGATTTAGTGGATAAAACATTCACATTAGGTCATGGGCCCTTGTGAATTAATTTATTTTAAGGATACCTTGCAAATGTGTTGTAACACACTTTCACATTTTTCTAGGGTTTTATCAATTAACTTTAAGAATAATAAACACACTTTCAATCATAACCTTGCCTTATTTGGTGTGTTGTAGAGTTTTGTAACACACTTTCACAATCATCTACACTTTTCATTAATAATTGGGCTTTAGTATGCTTTAATTAGCCCCATTTTTCATCTACAAGCCTTATTTATGTGTATTTTTAGGATAATCCAAAAAAAAACATTTAAAACATCAAAATCTCAAAAACCCACCTCAAATTCTTAAGGTGGGACTCATTCACCATTCTAAGCGAATGAGTCCCCTTAGGTGGGACCCATTTTCTAAGGGTGGCGAGTGAGCCCCATTCAACTCAAAATCAAATTTAATTTAAATCTTTGGAATGATTTTATTCTCCAAGATCCAATGTCAGCTTGTAGTGTTGTAATTTCAAGAATTCATGTATAATTGATTATAAATTGCAAGGTTCTTTCACTCATTTTCATCCTAACATTCTAGCAAGCAATCAAGTGATCCTTATGGAAAATTGAGTTTGCAAGAGAATTCAAGGCTTTCAAGGGTAGATTATCAAGCATTTAAGAGTATTCTTCAAGCATCAATCATGATGTCAAAGATCACATTCTCCATGTTTGTTATTGTGCTCATAATTGTGATGTAGAGTTCATGATCCAAGCAAGTATTACACTCAATATTTATCAATATCAAGCAAGAGTCAAGAACCACATCCATTTCAAGCATAATTGAAGAACCTTATTGTTATGGTTTGGTGAGTTGCAACATTATCTTTTGTTCATTCATCATTATCAATTCATATTTGATTTGACTTCAAGGTTTGGTTACCAACAAGGGGTTTGACAAAGCAAACCCCTATTCTATGACCCCACAACCATTTTTCCCTCTTCTTTTGTATGATTTGTAGGTCTAGGTTGTAGATTTGTCAAGGAGCAAAGTTGGAGAAAAGTTGTCAAGTCTTCAAAGTTTTCAAAGTTGTCATTCAACCATGGAGAAGCTTGGAGAAGACCTACAGGTGTTATTTTGTTGATCCAGATCCAAAAATCAGTCAAAAAGGGAAGAGTAGACTAAGAGGCACAAAATCCACTTTGGAATTTTTAGAAAAGAAGAAGTGGACTGATTGATCACTATTGGGAAATGAGTCCCACTGTAGAAGCCTAAACATGATTTTTAAAAATTTGGATACCATTTTGGCTGAAACTTGTTCTTGCACATTTTCTCGAAAATTGGATTGATTCTCCCAACTTGGTGAAAGAGTCCTAGTCAACATAAACATTAGATTTTTGAGTGATCCATATCTCCATTCTGCCTTCTTTAGTCTTCCAAGTGCAGTCTTTTAGTTCCATAGATTTTAACTGCATTTCGCTTATCTTTCTAGGTCATTTTGCATACTACATTGTGTTTTCAAACATCTTTTTTTCTAAGTTTATAGTTGGTGGTGAACCCCTCATTTTAACATCGTTGAATCTCCTAGAATATTCCCTTTCCCATATTTCAATCTCCTTTGCATTGAAATATCAAGGGTTTGTTCTTGAGTGAAATGCCCAAGAAAATTGACCTCTCTCCTTTTAGGTCTAAAACCCTAGAAGTCCTAGAGGGAGGTCACCCAATTTTCTTCGTTTCATTTTGGTGAACTTGCATTTAGAGCATCATAATTATGATTTGGAGTGCATTTACATCCTAGATTTATCTTGCATTAGCATTGCATTAAATGTTGCACTAGTTAATTTGTATTCTAGGGTTTCAATTTTTGCATTAGTGAAAAGCTCATTTAGCTTACCTTATTACACTTAATTTCATTGAAAATTAGTAAAATTTTGCATTTTCATCTCATATTTGCATCAAAAAACATAAAAATCATAAAATTCAATCCAAATTTTTTGAATTTTTTTTTTTAAAATAGTGCTTGGACTCATTCAACACCTTAGGTGAATCAATCCCTTTGCATATTTTGCACTACATATTCTATGTTTCTATTTCCTTCTTCTGCATTTTACTTTTACTTTCCAAAATTTTAGTTATAAGCAATTCATTCATATTTGTTTACATTGCATTTCCACTCACCTCACATTTAGTAGCCGGGTGATCCAACAATACTGGTTTACAATTTTTGGCCAAGCATGACACTGAATTAATTTTTTCTAACTAAATATTCACTTTCAAACACCTATAGCGGCTAAACGATGAGGAATTTGAAGATGATGCAAACTAGTGATTTGTGACATTTTTTCTATAGATTCTAAATATATTTTTTTCAAAAAATGTGGAATCAAATTGTACTTCTTTTTCCATCTCCTTCGAAAACTAGTTTTTTTATTAAACACCATTTTTAAGGAGTGACACTCACTGTATAAAACATAACATTTTTTTCATGAAGGATAAAATTCTATTTTTTTCAAATTTAGATTTGTAACTTTGATATCTAGTGGCTTGAATTTGTTTCGTAGTGTTTTATTGAATATTTTTTTCTTAATCAAGTTTCGAAGTCAAGCTAATTACAATTGAGACATAGGCGGACCGTATAACACATAACTTCTTTTGTATGTATCAAAATTAAAAAGAAATTTGTTGGATCAAGGAGTTCAATATTTGGTGTACTCATATTTTTCAATTTTTTTTAATAATATATTTTTCCACATGTACAGCACAAAGGGCTTGATTTTCAATGAAAAACCTATGTTTGATAAAACTAAAAAATATATACATAATAAAACCAAAACATATTAAAATTATATTCATTAGATAGATCATTCTGAGGAATACCATCATCTAGTTGGGTCTGTGAAGTCTCCTCCATTTTCATCCTCAATGTGAGCTTGAAAGGGAAAAAATCTAGTTTTTTTGGTGCCAGAGGGTGACAAGGTGGGTAAAGGGGGATTCAAGTGAACTAGGGGGGTTCGAGTGAACCAGGTGGGTTCGAGCGAACCAGTGGGTTCGAGCGAACCCCCTTTCTACAGCCATTTTCTTTGCTCAGTTTTTTGAAAAATGTGGGAACCAACATTTAATGGGTTTGCTCGAAACCTAGTTTAAGCGAACCCATTTTGGGTTCACTCAAACCAGAAGTTCGTTTGAACCCCCAAAAGCCAATTTTTTTTGTATGGTGTCATTTTTTGCAACTTTTCCTTTCTCACTTGAATTGCAAACTACTTTTGTGGGTTTACCTAGACTTTGCATGAGTGTTTGGTGTCCTATTGCTAATACCATAATAGAATAATTCCAAGACCCATGCCATCCCGTGATAGCACAATCATTGTGGATCTTGGGTTATCTAGAGCTTCCACTCCTATTATTGACACTAGTACACTAGGCATGGATAACACCCTTGCTAACTCTTTGCCTTCAAGTAACATGCAAGTTGAACCAAAGAATGATAGCATCCTAGAAGAAAACCTAATCCACAGTCATGAGGACCTAGTGAACTTACAACATCAAATAAGCTTTGAAAACATTCCAAGTACTGCAATCCCTACAATAGAAAACATTCACTGTATGCTTTAAATTCAAGATGGCCCTGACCTTGTGAAGAATATAGTGCAAATATTTGGCAAGCATCTTCCCTCAACCACTAGTTATCATTTACCCACAAACAAGGCTTCAAGTAAAGGAGGAGTTGAAATTCCTCCTCCCACAACAATAAATTTAATTCCTACCTACACCACTCCTCAAGTCACAACAGTGCAACAAGTTAGTAATGTGATTCCTTCCCTAGGAATTCTAGCTAGCATCCCTAGTTCCTATGTGGCATCACATATTATATCTCCTACTACTTTACCACCTATAAGAATTACATTCACTTGTCCCAAAAAAACATACACTCCATCACCATTTTCACTTCCATCTCATAACACAAGCAATGACCCTCTCATACATCAACTTTTCCAAACAATGTCATCCCTTCAAAAGAAATTTTCTACCATCAACCAAAATCAAAATGGCCCACTGACATATTATGTCAAAAGTAGTCCATTATCCTTGGAGATATTATGAACACTAATTCTACAAGGTGTAGAGGTGCCTAGATTTGAGAAATATGGAGGGAACGGGGATCCTTCTAACCATGTTAATGCCTACATTGCCTTATGTACTGACTTTGTCCTTGATGATAAATTTTTGGAAAATCTCTTTCCTAGGACCTTAAAATACGCCACCTTGGAGTTCTTCTCATCTTTACTGAATAATTCAATTTGTTCATTAGATAAACTTGTTGAGGCATTTATGAACCATTTCCAAGTGCAGATGACTCCCAAGATGACCTATTAGAACTAGAAATTTTTGTAAAATTTCTAGAGGTTTTCATCCATTAAAACCCAAATAGATGACATATCTATCATAAAATTATTTTATTTCCTTCCATAAAGCCAAAAAATCCTTTTACTGCTATACTGCTACCATATTTTCCATTATACATAACCCTCACCTTATACCTCCTTACTGCAGCCTCTTACAAAATAAGTCATGGTATCATGGTAAAGGAAGCTAACACTATATCCTTTCACCACTATACTATGGAGGCTTAAAGCTTAACCCACGGTGGAGCAATATGTTCTTCACTATTAACAAAGGAGACTGCTATACCATAGAAGGTCATAACAGAACCCGTGGTGGAGTGGTACACTTGAGAATAGTGATAAAAAGGGGGACGCTACCACACCATAGGAGGAAGAAACATACCCTGTAGTAGAGCAGTGTGCTAAGAAATAACATTGGAATGAAATCGCAGCATCACAGGGAGGTGAGAGATATCTCGCGGTATAGCAGTAAGCTAATAGAAAGGAATCAAAGGACAACATGGCACCATAGAGGAGAGAAAAGTGGCATGAGGTAATGTGGTAAAGAATTCGTTGAGGCATTTAAATCATATCTATCACATCAATCGACTTTGAATTATGAATTGAGCTCATACAAAGATTTCAATCATGCGAATTTATGAGTCAAGAGTAAATGTAGTTCATGATTAAAATACATATAATAATTTGGTTGTTTTTCATTCAAAAAAGCTAAAATCAAATCACGAGTGAGATCGGAGGGTGAAGGCAAAGATAAATTTTCAAGGAAAATCATATCACCAGGTAAGTGTAGCTCATTCCTATCTGTAAATTTCATAATGGCACCAAAGAAAATAGAGGTAGGAGCTAAGATAGATGAAGCCAAGCCTAATAAACCCTCTTTGCAATCACCATTATGTGCTCTATTGCCTAGGTCATTGAACAAAGGGTTGAAGAATGTTTACAAAGATTTAGTTTAGGGCTATAGAGACCCAATTATACCCTAATCCGGTTGGAACCTATATTGGTATTTCTACCAGAAGAGGAATAATAGGTTTCCCGCGTCAAACCTGTGGACCTTAGATATGGCTAAGCTAATTGTGTCCAATGTCTTCGTTGATACTAAGTTAATTGAAGCCCTGGCTCACAACTACCATGCCCCGACTAAAACTGTCAAACTTCCAAATGGTGGCTGTTTAGTGGATGTCAATAGGGATGCTATTATGTAATGTTTTAATCTTAACAAACAGGTAGTAACATAAGTAAATTTAGTGAAATTATAGAAAGAATATAAGAGGTTAAGAAGAACCTACCTTAGTGATGAGCTCCCCTTACACATGAAAACGGGTGATAAAAATAGAAGAATTTCAATCCCTACTTCTAAGGTTGAGTGCTTTCAAGTTGTTGAATTCCGGGTGTATTTTAGAAACACTTACCTTGCATTATGTCAAATTTTGGGAGTGGATGTAGAGAATTTTTTTTCTCTAGGGTTAGTGAGGATGGCTATGATAATTTAGTATCTCTAATCAAATGTAGAGTTTGAATTTGCGTCTATGATTGAAGAGCGGATTCATGAAGGTTTGCTTTAGGTCTGGGAGGCTAAGGCCCCCATTACTTTCAGAAAGTACTCTTTGCTATTTCATTTAATTTTATATCAGAATGAAAAGAAATAGACTAAAAGGATAAAATTTTGTACACATGAGAATGGAATTAGGTTTCCCGTACAAAATTGGTGTTACATTTGGGAATAAAAATGCAAAGAAAGTGATTTTGTGGTGTTTAGAGATGATTTTTCTATAAGACTAATAGATGCTTTAGGTTATCCTACACCAATATTTCATGAATCTCTAATGAAAGTAATGAGACCAGTGCAAGGCAAGCCAATCCAGGGTTTCACCTACAATTATGTTGATTGGTTTTTCATTTCACAACACACAATCATTAGATTTTATGGATGTAACCAAGCACCACACATATTTCCTAAGTTTTTACTAGAAAGACTATGTTTTATAGATTTTATGTGGAAAATGTTGTGGATGGAGCACGATTTGATGAAAAACCAAAGAAAAGGCACATTTTTTCTTTATTTGACAGTGTATGAAGATTTATCTGTTGGGTCGAATATGTTGGAGGAATTACAAAGATTCATGAGGGTCAATTATTCCCTAAAATATGGGAAGAAAAGGGTATGTGACCTTGAGGGCCACATCAATAATACTAGAAGGACTCTATTGGCAAAAAGGACCATTACACATGAGTTTGACCCCCAGGATGATGTCATAAGGAATCTAGTTTATTTTGCAAATGTTGTGCAAACAAGAAAGAGATGGATCACAATTATGAAATGGGAAAGTCAAAAGATGGTAAAGGATAGAGGTTTCAAGGGGTTCTTTGTAGAAGAACCTAACCTTTTGAAGAGAATGCAGCTAATCCTTCAGAAATATGATGAAATGTATAAAATGAATCAGATTCAGGGGTTGGTTCCTGCTCCTACACCCCAACAACCATCACATGAAGCTTCCACATCAGAATTTTCACCTCCATCACCTTCACACTCATCTCATTCATCTCCCATACAGGAACCCCATGCCAAAAAACAAAAAACTGAATCATTGGTTGAATATAGTTATGATGAAGAGGAAGGTGCAATCCTTGCCTTAACTGAAATAAAAGAAGTGGGAGAGCAACAAAAAACTCAGAAGCCTCGTGATCCTAAAATTAGGATATCAGAAGAAGTAGTAGATGAAATTAAAGATGATGAGAGGGTGGTCGGCTTTCTGAGGTTTATGGAGGATGATAATTTTATTCATACCATAGAGTTTAAATAATTTTGCACGAAGATGAAGATGAAATAGTATGATGAAAGATTGAGGATAAATCTCATAGGGGTTGATGATGCAAAACATGCTGAAGTTCAGGCTCAAACATTGGTTGAGCTAAACATTGACAATATTAATGTCACTCTCCAATTAACAGGAGAATTAGTGTTGAAAAGTAATATCTTTATCATTCCGGGAATGGAGATTTCCAAATTATTTCTTTTGCACTAGATTAGATCATAGGATGACCCAATGTTAATTGGAGAATTTTATTTAGAGTAAGGGGCATCAGGAACAGGGTATAAACCTACCACTCAGACCCTTACTTTATGGACAAAACAAAAGAACACAAGGAAGCCTAGGATTCTAGATGTGGTGCAATAAATGAGGGGGTTAGCCATGGTTAGGACAATGAAAGATACAACTCCCAAAAAGGCTGCAACTCTCACCATGCACTCAACAATGTTTACTAAGGATGTTGTAGAAAATATGGAGCAAAAGGTTAGTGAATATGAGAAAAGGCTGAAGTTGTCAAACGATGAGGTAAATAAATTTTTCATTAAAAATGTGAAGCTAAAACAATAATTACAATAGGCCACAACAGAGAGGGAGGATGAAATGGTTATCTATCATCCATCTATGCAAGATGAAGACCCATAGGTTCAACAATTGAAGGATGAAATTGATAGATTAAGGAAGCTTAATATGGAAGATGTCAAAAATCACATCCTGGATACCCTAAAAAAAATATTGGAGTATAGAGTTTGGGCACTAAAGGAGAAAATAGGTGAAATACACACGAGCTTTAGCAATCTGGTCAAAGATTTGGAACAAATAAGTGCCAGTACCCCTATTTTTGATGAAATCCAAAAGAGGTGGCATCCAACCTATCACACTCTAATGACTCTATGCAAAGAAACACAAAGGGATCCATATGCCCCTCAAAGACTCAATCCTACTCATGAAATGGTAAAAGGGGTGATCGAGGAGCATAAATAATTAGTGGATATAAAGAAGCAATTGGATAATAGGAGGAGTGTATTTGACTCTATTAAGTATCTCTTCAACCCCTCAATCATTAAGGATGACAATCAAATAAAAGGTGCTAAGGAATTGAAGAATGAATTTGATCAAATGATTTCTCAATGCTTAACACATATACAAAATGATGTGGATATTAGCTTGGACAGGTTTCATACTATGCTAGATGGAATTTTCACCTTGGATAATGTATACACAAAGTTCATGGTAGATACCAGGAGCCTTCTTGACAAAAAATGGAAAAGCCACCATGCAAACATCACCGCTGCACAAGAATTCGAATGGCCGAATGGTCTAATGATTAGAAAATGGTAGGAAAAAAAATTGAGCTCAGATGAAGATTGATTACACCCATCACAAGGATAAATAATCATACAATAAAAGCTTTGAACAGGTCTTGGTTAACCATGGGATTTTACTCAAAGATTAATGGATTGTTACACTTGTTATTGTTATTTTCTTTCAGTTATGTTTATGTTTTTATTTTATGTTTTGCTAGCAAACATTGTGAGTTTTGGTTTGAATCTTGTTGCCTCTTGTATAAATAAGAGAGACCAAGACCAAAATAGGGGGAGATTAGATAGGAGAAAATAACAAGCGAATAGGAACAGTTGCAATGTTTACATTTCAAAAGATGATGAGGCAAGTATAATTTTGACAAGGTTAATGAAAGATATTTGATTTGGTGTCCCCATTTTGGTACCAGTTTCTTTTTGAGTTTATTCAATTATTTGATTATCTCCAACTTAGTATTTCTTGATTATTTAAGTTGATATATCAAGTATATACTCAATTTATCAATGCACAATTGTTGTACTTGTGTGATTTGATTATTTGGTTTCTTTTGAGAAGAATTAAATTCCTTTTGATTAGTCATAGTAATATGGAAGTGTTATTTGGATCATTAAGAAGAATCATATAATTAGGGTTGATATTCTATCTCTAGTAGAGTTTGTCAATCACTTTCTTGCATGTGTATACAAGTTATAAACTAATATCTATATGCAAAACACTTAAATCTTTTGGAAATAGAAGCCATTCATCATAGAATTTCATTTGACTTTTTTTTAGTCAACAAGGAACTGGTCATACTCATTTTTTTTATTTAGTTTCATTTGATACTACATCTTTTAACTAAACATATTAAATTTTACCTTGATATTGCTTATACAATTTATACCAAATTAGGATTTCATCTTTCCACTCCCAATTGGCATTGTGGATATATTGCTTAAGTAGGAAACACATAATCTAAGTTTTCTCCACTTGTATAAGTGCACTCACCTAGGCCTGGAAGAGCCTGAAGAGAAGAAGGTTCAAATTCATCATTTGGCCTTGTACATTAGCCAAAAATGTATCAAGATCTTGGCAACCTCTTGTGGTTTCAAACCTCTATTTTTGAGGTTTAATAGTTTGGTGACTCTACTGGGGAGTCAAAATGAACCCAAGCTTTCTTAATAGAGTCAATACCTTGTAAGAGAGACTCCACTGGGAATAAGGAACTACAAAATTTTCTCACTTCTCTAAAAGTTAGTGGTGACTTTGAAGAGATAAGTGCACTAAAAAACTCAAATCATAACAATAGCCAACAATGTGTAAGGAAGAAGGTATTTGTACAAAGATGGTCCTAATGGCAAGGGTAAATGGGAACATATGAATGACAAGGGAAAGAAGCTGTTTGATGACACGTGCTTAATAAATAAAGACAAAACATCAAAATCACACCTTGAGACATATAATTGTTATTGTACACTGACAAATGAAAATAACCCATGTGGGGAGCGTCGCACTCCTACAAAAAAGAGGAATCCTTTCTATCAACTAGACCCCAAGAAAGTTGAGGATTTTATGGCTAGGTTCAAGGATGAGAGGGAAAAGAAACAACATGAGTATAATCAAAAGATGGCACTACTTGAAGAGAACCAAAATGGACTTGGTAATGATTTAGCCTCTGAAGAAAACTATGAATTCATGACTTAGGATGAAATAAATGTGCAATTGGAATATGAAAGACAAGAAGTGGAAAGAACAAAAATGGAATATGAACAAAGGCTCCAAGCAATAAAAGAGCTTCGGGAATTGAATCTCCAAATGGTCCAAATCAATGCTCAAATGGCTAACCTCCCCAAATATATGCCATCTCACAGGTAGGTAAATAACAACATAGGGCCTTCAAATTCCCCAAATGAACAAAAAAATCAACCAGGGAATCAATATAGACATCCAAATGCTCCACTTAAGAATCCAACCCAACATCAAAATACTCAGCCACCACATGGCCAATAGTATGTGCCAACCCCTCACATACAATATAATAATCCATTATATCAAAACCCACCTTCTCCATACACAACCATGATCAAACAATTTGATTTGGTTGGATTTCAAATATATCCTTATCACTTGGATAATAGTTGGAGAGACTTGGTCCCAAAATTCATAGGGAGTAGTGTAGTCACAACTGAAGAACACTTGAGGAGTTTTAATTCTTTTATTCAGGAATTGAATATGCAGTATGAAGATGTACAAATGAGACTATTTATGATGTCATTGGTCAAAGATGTTAGGGATTGGTTTAATAGTTTACCATCCGCTTCTATTTCCTCCATTCAAGAGTTTTTTTTTGTTCCTTGCGTAGTATGGGAACCAATGTGCACCCGAGTTTGCCTTGCATGAATCGGTAAGCATCCAGAAAAATCAGAACGAATCAGCTTATGACTTTAACTAGAGGTTCTCTAAATTACACAACAAGATACCTCTTGGATCAAAATTAGCTGATCCTGCTGCATTAAGTATCTATCTAAAATTTTTTGATCCAAAGATAGGATATGAGCTTAGGAATAGGTGTCCTAGAAATCTAGCTAAATTACAAAAGACAACATTGACAATTGAAAATAATAGAAAGGTTGTAGGGATGACCAATAAGAGGGATAACCCTAGGATTCCCCAATATAATCCTCCAAATAGGCAAGAAAATACATACATGAATGAGAGGCCAAGATTGCATGATATGCCATATAATACAAACTGAAAGCATGGGAAGCCCATAATGGATAAGCCTAGGAATAAAGAGACTTTGGATCCTTTAAAGAAAAGAGGGGCATATATGGTAAATAAGAGTCATTGGTGCACAATTTATGACTTGCCACATTCCCTTGATCATTACATTGTAGCCCAATCAATACCAGAAGGGGAGATACCTGAAGGAAACAATGAAGAGGACCATAAATTTTATTTAACCTCCCATACTCTTCACCCTATTGAATAGGGATATTCATCTTCAGAAGGAGATGAATATGATGTTGATCACGAAAGATACAATGTCCATATGACAGAACAACAAGTATTTTCAGATCATGAAGAAAGTGATAATGAATAAGGTTTTCCTAGTGCATCATGTTAGACAAGTAAATGCAATGTAAGAAGAATGACTGAGGAGGAAATTAAGAAGTTAACCATCGCAACAGTGGAATAGGCTAAAATAAAGTATTTGTTGAGAAATAGAACAATGAATGAGAATGAAGGTATTCCAGGAGGAATATTTGTAAAAGAAAATAAAGCATCACAAGGAGATCCAAAAAGGACAGAAACTAAGCAGCCTGGAAAAAATGAGCAAAAGCATGTCCATAAGGAGGAAAAAAAATAATTGCATAAGGACAAGCAAAAGCCTAGTCAAACAAACAACAAAGAAAAAGAGGAGACCGAAGGAGAGCCATTGGAAACAAAGGAAGATGGTCAAAACAAAAGGTGCTTCTTTTGATTTCACACAAGCTTTGTCCCAAGTAAAAATGTATGTCCCATTACTTGAAATGATGAAAATGAAGGAGCATAGGGATACTTCTATTCAATTCATATCTAATGAAAATGATAAAAGAATAAACTCTAAGAAAAAAGAGAATAGAAAAAAAAATAAGTAGGAAAAGGTAAAGGTTCCTGAGGTTTTTCTTAGTGATGCATTAATAAATCCTCCAAAAATTGATCCATTATTCACCACACTACTCATAAATAACAAGTTGGTAATAAATTGTATGATAGATTCAAGTGCTACAATCAATATCATGCCGGTAGTAGTGATGAAACAACTTGGTATGTGGGTAAATACTGAGGGTGGTAAGTGTTATGCCATGGATAGTAGACCTACCCTAGTAGTAGGAATTATGAAAGATGTGGAGGTGAAGTTGGTTGATTATCCACAAGTAACTTCTAATATAGACATAACTATGATTGATACACCTCGTTTTGGAATGTTATTATCAAGAAAATGGACTTCAACAATAGGAGGGAATGTACAGTTTGACTTATCATATGCCACAATTTCAATTAATGGTGAAGAAGTTAAGTTATATAGGGAGACAAGAATGAGTCAAATAGTGGATTATGTTCCTCAAGAACATGTGAATTTCTTTTGTGATGTGGACCTAGGAAGATTCAGAGTAGATATTTCTCAGCCTGAATTGGTAAACATTGACCCAATTGGTAAGCAAGTTACCAAGGATGAATAGGGTTTGTGGAAAATGTATTTCTATGGAGCATGTAGTCATGAAGGCAATGAAGCTGGTGTAGTTTTTATTTCACCCCAAGGAATCACTTTCAAATATTCCTTTTAGCTGACTTTTGAGTGTACAAACAATGTGGTAGAATATGAAGCTCTACTGATTTGTTTAAATATGGCTATCAAACATAAGATCAAGCTGCTAATTATCTTGGGAGATTCATAATTAATCATCTCACAAGTTAGGTAAAAATATTCTGCAAACAATAAGAGGTTAAAACAATATAGAAATGTTGTGTGGGATACAATTGATTTATTTGATGCCTTTTCAATTGAATGGATAGACAAATCAGAAAATATAATGGTAGATTTCCTAGCTAATATAGCCCTAAAAAGAGATGATGTTACCTTGGCTGGAGTATCTTAAGTTGAATTCAAAACAAGGCCTATTGTCCCTTATAATATATATAGTTGGAAATTTTTCAATGATGACATTGACCTTATTAAATTTCTCCATTGTATTGATCAATATGAAGGTTAGGAAATCAATTTAATGCCTTTATTGAAGAAGTTGATGGGAACAAAATTGTATTTGGGAAAGATGTTTTGCAGATTAAAACCAATCAATTTCCCAAAGGACTTGTGGCTTTAGAAATAGTATATGATGGGAATGATCATTCTCTCATGAATCAGACACTAGTCAAGAGAGCAGACACTATTCAAGAGAGAAGATATTGAAGAAATCAATTTGGGAACTGAGTTAGCACCAAAAAGGGTCTACATTGGAAAGAAGATAAGTCCAATAATCAAGAGAATGTTGATTGCATTGTTGAGAATGTACAAGCATGTGTTTTCTTGGTCTTATGAGGATCTTAAAGCATTCAAAGAGGATCTTTTCCAACATGAGAGTCCACTTAAACTAGACACAAAGCCATTTAGACAAAAGTAGAGGCCCATCAACCCAACTTTGGAGCCTAAAATGCAAGAGGAGCTAGAAAAACTTAGCGATGGAGGTATTATTAAACACATTAGACATTCAAAATGGGTCTCAAACCTGGTTCCAATAAGAAGGACAAAAGGGGACATTAGACTATGTGTGGGTTTCAAAAATTTAAATGTTGCCTCCCTTAAATATAATTATCATCTCCCAAATATGGAGGCAATATTATACAAAGTAACAGGATGTGAATTATTATCAATGATGGATGGGTTTTCTAGGTATAACTAGGTTAAAGTCAAAGAATCTGAGTAGTACAAGACAACATTTACTACACCATGGGGGACATATGTTTTAAGTGATAATTTCATTCGGTCTCACAAATGTAGGGGCAACGTTTTAGAGGGCCATGGATGTGGCATTTGCAGATCTAATCAATGCCATAATGGTGGTGTATTAGGATGACCTTACTGCTTATTCTGAAAAGGTAGAAGATCATGTGGAACACTTAGAGAAGATATTCATCAAAGCTTTGGAATATGGTATCAGTCTCAATCCCAAGAAATGCCACTTTGTTGTCACAGAGGGTAAGCTTTTGGGGCATATTGTATCAAAGGAGGGGATTATAATAGACCATGAAAGAGTAGAAGCCATAGACAAAATCCCCATTCCCAAAACTATCAAATCCATTCAATCATTTTTCAGAGAAATTAATTTTGTTAGGATATTTGTATCAAACATTTCTAAAATCATTTAACTTATATCCAAAATGTTGAAAAAGGGAGAGAAGATAGATTAGATTGCAGAAGCCTTGGAAGCCTTTATATCCATCAAAAATTCCATCAAAGAAGCCCCCATTCTAAAATCTCTTGATTTTACCAAACCTTTTCAAATATTCTCTTTTTCCCCATTCCACACTATAGCAATTGTTATGTTACAAAAGAATGATGAGGGTCATTGGCAACCTATATCTTTTTTAGCAAATCATTGTAGGGGTCAGAGCTGAAATATGATATCATGGAGAATCAAGCTTTTGCATTAGTCGAAGTAGCAAAATCCTTCATACCATATCTAGCTGGTGCCAAGGTAGTTGCATATGTACCACACATAGATGTGAAGGATATTTTGGTGCAGATAGAAGTGACTGGGAAAAGGTGTAGATGGATAAATAAAATCCAAGAATTTGATATGGAAATTAATATTACCAAGCTAGTGAAGGGACAAGGCTTGGCCAAAATAATGGTAGAATAAAACATTGAGGCCAATCAAGTTTGCAATGTGGAAAATGAAGATGGCATAGTTGCAAGCATTGAACGCACTCCTTGGTACACCAACATAATGTATTATCTTAGACACATGAAATTCCCTAAAACTTTGAGCAATAATTAGAGGAGGACTTTAAAGTTATAGACATCCAAGTACGTATTCATAGAAGGATACTTGTTTTAGAAAAATAGGGATGGGATACTATTACCGTGTCTCGCTGAATCACAAGAAAAACATGTCTTGAGGGAAATGCATGAAGGGGTGTGTGGAGGTCACTACTCTGCCAAAACCACTACACATAAAATCCTTAGAGCGGGCTATTATTGGCCTAAGGTTTTTAATGATTATTTTTCACAGGTAATAAAATGTGAAGCATGCCAGAAATTCTTAAGAAAGTTAAAATATTAGGGAGACCTACCTCTTATACCTTTACAAGTGGAAGCCTCTTTTCATCAATAGGGGATTGATTTTATTGGGGAAATAAAGGAAAAATCATACTGGTGGCAACTGATTATTTCACCAAATGGGTAGAGGCAATCCCAACCAAACAAGAAACAAGAAAGGTAGTAATAAATTTCTTGATAGAGAACATCATAACTAGATTTAGTGCACTAGTAATATTGATCATAGATAATGGGATGTGTTTTAGGTCTGATGAGTTCAAGAATTTTTACAAAACATATGGTATTACTATCTCTTATGTTGCCCCTTACCACCCACAAGAAAATGGTCAGGCATAATCTAGTAACAAAAGCCTTCTGAAAATCATAAGGAGAATGTGAGGTGGGAAAAAAAAGGCATGGGATTCAAAATTAAAATTGGCTATATGGGTTGATAGGATTACGGTATAGAAAGAAATTAGAAAATCTCCATTTGAACTGGTATATGGAACAGAAGCCAGGATGCCATTGCAAAATATTTTACCAGCTTATAAATTTATGCTATAGGAAGACATAGATATTCCAGAACCAATGGAAGAGAGGATGGAGTAGCCTGCAAAACTTGATGAAATAAGGAGAATATCCCAAAAAACAAAATGTGAAACTACAATCAGAAATGAAATATATTTTTGATAAGAAAGAAAAGGATAGAAAATTCGAGGAAAATGATTTGGTAATAATATGGAATGTTAGGTGTCAGGAGAAGGGAAAGCATGGAAAGTTTGAGGCCTTGTGGTTAGGTCACTTTGTGATCATTGGAAAAGGAGGGGAGGACTCTTATTACTTGCAGAACATGTCTGGAGAGGAGCAAGAGTTGCCAGTACATGGGCAGTTTCTAAAACACTTCTTTTCTTAAGGAGTACCAGAGGATTAAGAATTACAAGTGCATGGACAATTCCTAACAAACCTCGTGAAACATTCCTTTCCATGCATAGTAGCTTAGGAAATCAAAATAGCGACTAGCATTTGCTAGTACATGGACAATCCTAGAAATCCCTCATTAAAAAACAAAATTTTCTTTCCATGTATAGTAGTATAGGATCATCTCTGTCTTTATCATTTCCATCTTCACTTCATCCATACCATGGTTCCATTTTTTTTGAAGAGCTAGATATGTGCTCAAAGATATTCTGGATGCTTGTAGTGATTGGTAAATCACTCATCCCCAACTGGAGGCGCTATTAGAACCAAAATTTATGTAAAATTTCTAGATGTTTGTATCCATTAAAACCCAAATTCATGATACATCTATCATAAAATCATTTTATTTTCGTCCATAAAGCCAAAATATCCTTTTATCACTATACTGCTATCGTATTGTCCATTCTGCATAACCCTCACCTTATACCTCCTTATTGGAGCCTCTTACAAAATAACTCATGGTATCATGGTAAAGGAAGCTAACACTATATCCTTTCTATGGTGGCTTAAAGCTTAACCCATGATGGAGCAGTATGTTGACCAGTATTAACAAAGGGGACCCATATACCACAAACGGTCAGAACAGAACCCGTGATGGAGTGGTACACTTGAGAATAGTGATAAAAAGAGGGACATCGCCATACCGCAGGAGGAAGAAACATAGCCCACGGTAGAGCGGTGTGCTAAGAAAGAACATTGGAAAGAAATCGCAGCACCGTAGGGAGGTGAGAGATATCTCACGATATAGGGGTATGATGATATATGTATGGAAGATACACTGTGGTATTGCTAGAGAGTCAAATATGATGATTGGTAGAGCGGTACACTAGAATAAGGATAGCAATACCTACCACGGTACCACAAAAATATGAAATATGATGAGTGGTAGAGTGGTAAGCTAATAGAAAGGAATCAAAGTACACCATGGCACCACAAAGGAGAGAAAAGTGGTGCAAGGTAACATGGTAAGGTAGTCGTTGAGGCATTTAAAGCATATTTTTCACATCAATCAACTTTGAAATATGAACTGAGCTCGATACAAAGATTTCAATCATGTGAATTTATGAGTCAGGAGTAAATGTAGCTCTCGATTAAAATACACAAAATAAGTTGGTTGTTTTTCATTCACAACAGCTAAAATTGAATCATGAATGAGCACAGAGGGCAAAGGTTAAGATAATTTTTCAAGGAAAATCATATCAGCAGGTAAGTTCAGCTCATTCCTATTTGTAAATTTCATAATGGAACCAAAGAAAATAGAGGTAGGAGATAAGAAAGACGAAGCCAAGCATAATAAACCCTCTTTGCAATCACCATTACTTGCTCTATTTCCTAGGTCAGTTAATAAAAGGGTCGAAGAATGGTTTCAAAGATTTAGCTCAGGGTTGTAGAGACCCAATTATACCCCAATCCGGTTGGAACCTATACTAGTATTTCTACTAGAAGAGGAATGATAAGGTTCTCGCGTGAAACCCATGGACCATGGATATGGCTAAGATAATTGTTCCCAATGTCTTCATTGATACTGAGTTAATTGAAGCCCTGGCTCACAACTACCATGCCCCGACTAAAACTGTTAGACTTCCAAATGGTGGTTGTTTGGTGGATGTCAATAGGGATGCTATTGTGGAATGTTTTAATCTTAACAAATAGGTAGTAATAGAAGTAAATTTAGTGAAATTAGAGCAAGAATATAAGATTTTAAGAAGAATCTACCATAGTGATGAGGTCCCCTTACACATGAAAAGGGTTGATAACAATAGAAAAATTTCAATCCCCGCTTCTAAGGTTGAGCCCTTTCAAGTTATTGAATTCTAGGTGTAATTTAGAAACACTTACCTTGCATTATGTCAACTATTGGGAGTGGATGCAGAGGAACACATGTTAATAGGGTTAATGAGGATGGCTATGATAATTTAGCATCCTGAATCAAATGTATAGTTTGAATTTGCATCTGTGATTGAAGAGAAGATTCATGAAAGTTTGCTTCAGGTCAGGAATGTTAAGGCCCCCATTACTTTCAGAAAGTATTATTTAATATGTCATTTAATTTTATATCAAAATGAAAAGGAATATACCAGAAGGATGAACTTGTGTACACATGAGAATGGAATTAGGCTTCTCGTATAGAATTGGTGTTACATTTGGGACAAAAAATGCAAAGAAAGCAATTTTATGCTTTTTAGAGATAATTTTTCTATAAGATTAATAGATGCTTTAGGTTACCCTACACCAAGATTGCATGAATCTCTAATGAAAGTAATGAGATCAATGCAATGCAAGCCAGACCAGTGTTTCACCTACAATTATGTTGATTCATGTTTCATGCCACAACACACAATCATTAATGTCTATGGATGTAACCAAGCACCACACATCTTGCCTAAGTTTGTACTGATAAGAATATGTTATCTAGAGTTTATGTGGAAAATGTTGTGGATGGAGCACAATTTGATGAAAAATCAAAGAAAGGGCACATTTTTGCCTGATTTGATAGTGTATGAAGATTTGTCTATTGGGTCAGATATGCTAGAGGAATTAGAAAGATTCATGAGGGTCAATTATTCCCTGAAATCTAGGAAGGAAAGGGTATGTGACCCTAAGGGCCACATCAGTAATATTAGAAGGACTCTATTGACAAAAAGGGCCATTGCACATGAGTTTGACCCCTAGGATGATGTCATACGGAATTTGGTTTATTTTGTAGATGTTGTGCAAACAAGAAAGAGATGGATCACAATGATGAAATGGGAAATTAAAAAGATCAAAAAGGATAGAGGTTTCAAGGGATTCTTTGTAGAAGAACCTAACCTTTTGAAGAGAATGCAGGTAATCCTTGGGAAATATGATGAAATGTATAAAATGGCTCAGACTAAGGGGTTGGTTCCTGCTCCTACACCCCAATGACCATATGAAGCTTCCACGTCAAAATTTCCACCTCCATTACCTTCACACTCATCTCCTTCCTCTCCCATACAGGAACCCCAAGCTGAAATGGAAAAATGTGAATCATTGGTTGAATATAGTGATGATAAAGAGGAAGGTTGTGTCCTTGCCTTAATTGAAATAAAAGAAGTGGCAGAGTAGCAAAAAACTTAGAAGCCTCAAAATCCTAAAATCAAGATATCAAAAGAAGTTACAGATGAAATTTAGGATGATGAGAGGGTGGTGATCTCTCTAAGGTTTATGGAGGATGATAATTTTATTCATACCACTGAGTTTAAATATTTTTGGATCAAGATGAAGATGAAATAGTATGATGAAATATTGAGGATAAATCTCATAGGGGTTGATGATGCAAAACATGATGAACTTCAGGCTCAAACATTGGCTGAGCTAAACATTGACAATATTAATGTCACTGCCTAGTACGCAAGATAATTAGTGTTGAAAGTTAATATGTTGATCATTCCGGGAATGGAGCTATCCAAAGTATTTCTTTTGGACCAGATTAGATCACAGGATGACCCAATGTTAATTGCATAATTTGATTCAGAGGAAGGGATATCAAGAACAGGGTATAACCCTACCACTCTGACCCTTGCTTTATGGGAAAAATAGAAGAACATAAGTAAGCCTAAGATTCTAGATGTGGTGCAAGAAATGAGGGGGTCAACCATGGTCAGTACAATGAAAGATACAACTCCCATAGAGGATGAAAATCTCACCATGTACTCTGCAATGTTTACTAAGGACGTTGTAGAAAATATGGAGAAAAAGGTTAGTGAATATGAGAAAAGGCTGAAGTTGTTAAACAAAGAGGTAAATAAATTGTTCATTTTAAAATGTGAAGCTAAAACAACAATTACAATAGGCCACAATAGTGAGAGGGAATGAAATGGTTGTCTATCATCTACTTGTGCAAGATGAAGACCCACATGTTCAACAATTGAAGGATGAAATTGATAGATTAAACAAGCATAATATGGAAGATGTTAGGCATCACATCCTGGATACCTTGAGAAAAATATTGGAGTATAGAGTTGGGGCACTAAGGGAGAAAATAGGTGGAATACACGAGAGCTTTAGCAATTTGGTCAAAGATTTGGAGCAAATAAGTGTCAATACCCCTATTGTTGATGAACTCCAAAAGAGGTGGTAGCCAACCTATCACACTCTAACCAGTCTATGCAAAGCAACACAAAGGGATCTAGATGCCTCTCAAAGAATCAAGCCTACTCAAGAAATGGTAAAAGGGGTGATCGAGGAGCATAAATACTTAGTGGACATAAAGAATAAAGTGGAGAATAGGAGGAGTGTATTTGACTCTATTAAGTATCTCTTTAGCCCCTCAATCATTAAGGATGACAATCAAATAAAATTTGTTGAGGAATGGAAGGATGAATTTGGTCAAATGATTTCTCAATGCTTGACACATATACATAATGATGGGAATATCAGCTTGGATAGGTTTTATAATGTGTTGGATAAAATTGTCACCCTGGATAACAGATACACAAAGTTCATGGTAGATACTAGGAACTTGCTTGAGATTGGATGGAAAAGCCACCTTGCAAACATCGCTGCTGCATAGAAATTCAAATGGCCGAATGATCTAAAGATTAGAAAATTATGGTAGGAAAAATACTTGGGCTCAGATGAAGACTGATTACACCCATCACAAGGAGAAAGAATCATATAGTAAAAGATTCGAACAAGTCTTGGTTGACCACGGGATTTTACTCAAAGATTAATGAACTGTTACACTTGTTATTGTTATTTTCTTTCAGTTATGTTTGTCTTAATTTCATGTTTTGTTACCAAATGGTGTGACTTTTGGTTTGAAGCTTGTTGCCTCTTGTATAAATAAGAGAGACCAAGAGGAAAAGAGGGGGAGATTAGATAGGAGAAAACAATAGGTGAATATGAACATACACAATGTTTACATTTCAAAAGGCCATGATGCAAGTATAATTTTGATGAAGTTAATGAAATATGTTTGATTTGGTGGTCCCATTTTGGTACCAGTTGCTTGTTGAATTTATTCAATTATTTTATTGTTTCCAACTTAATATTTCTTGACTATTTAATTTTATATATTAAGTATATACTCAATTTATCAATGCATAGTTGTTGTACTTGTGTGATGTGATTATTTTATTTCTTCAAAGAGAATTAAATTCCTTTGGATCAATCATAGTAATCTGGAAATGTTATTTGGATTAGTAAGAAGAATCATATAATTAGGGTTGATATTTTGTCTCTAGTAGAGTTTTTCAATCACTTTCTTGCATGTTTATACAAGCTATAAACTAGTATCTGTATGCCAAACAATTAGATTTTTTTCCAAATAGTAGCCATTCATTATAGGCTTTCATTTGACTCTGTTTTACTCAACAAGGCACTGGTCTTACTTGTTTTGTTTATTTAGTTTCATTTGATACTACATCTATTAAGTAAACATATTAAATTTTACCCTGATATCTCTTATACAATTTATACCAAATTAGAATTTCATCTTTCTACTCCCAATTTCCATTGTGGATAGATTGCTTAAGTAGGAAAGACACAATCTAAGTCTGCTCCACTTGCATAGGTATACCCACCTAGGTCTGGCAGAGCCTAGAGAGAAGAAGGTTTGAATTCATCAATTGGTCTTGTACGTTAGCCAAAAATGTATCAAGAGCTTGACAACCTCTTATGGTTTCAAACCTGCATTTTTGAGATTTAACATGACCTTTGTCGAGTTGATGAGATGTAAGAAAAAGGAGGATGAAAAGATAACTAAGTTTATCTCGTGATATCAGTCGCTTTATTCCCAAGTTGATGTTGAGATCCTTGATGCACACCTTCAATATATTTTCATAGAAAATTTGCAAAACAAAATACAAGACAAGTTAACCATGATGAAATTCCCATCCTTTATGCATTTATGCAATACCCTCCATGATTATCAAAATTCAATTTATTGTCAAGATTTAAAGTTCACTTCTAGAAAAATCAAGAGATCCGAGCATGTGCACCAAAATAATTCCCAACATTTTAGAAAACCAAATAAAGGCTTTCTCGAATTCAACCACCCCCCAACAACCAACTCAAAATTTCCATACCTAAGTCGTGGTTGTCAAAACCATAGTGCCCTTTAGCTATGGAGATCGAGAAAGAGAATTCACTCCCTTACTTCATAGCCTTCATAATACAATGTCCCAACTTCTAAACCAACAAATGATTACCTTACCTCCCATAAAAACACTTGAACCTAATAAGCCTTTACCTCCAAATTTTAATTCAAATGCTTACTGCTACTATCATCGAAAAATTGACATGACACAAAACACTCAAAGCATTTTTAACATCTTGTGTAAGACCTCATTGATTTCAACCGTCTATTTATTGTGGGAACTAGTGATCGAGGCAATAAGTCTATTGCCCCTCCAAACCAAAATTTGCAAGTTTTCACCAATCCCATGCAAAAACATAATATTTCATTTGTGAAAGCTAGTGAAACTCCAAAGAATGATGTGATGAATGTTGATATAGATGATCAATTGATTTTGTTCTCGCTAATTCTATTAATCTTATCTTATTGACGAAATGATAGGGGTGATAGATTTCATCCCTCGTAAGGGCTGAACTAAGAGTCCTCTTGATATTTCTTTCTCCTTTAAGGATATACTTAAAAAATTTCCCGATGGTCCTCTTTACATAGACAATCATATCTATGACAAGCCCACTAATGGGATATTAATATATCTCACCTATGGAGAGAACATGATCACTGAGAAATTTATACTTTTGCATGAGCTCTATCAATATGAATATGACAAACCGAAAGCATAGATCAAGACACACAATGGTTTTGTGTTCTTTCTACAATCAAAGCGATCACCCTACCATTACAAATAGGACCAAAAATATTAGATTTTACATTCTCCATCATCCCACAGTTAGACCAATTTTTTGTAAAGATAGACCACCCATGGCTTCACTACATGAAATTTGTCCCTTTGATTATGCAAAAATGGTTAAAGTTTCTCTTTGACAATGAGATATTCATTGTTCACCATAGTGGCTTTAACCCCTTGCCATCTAAAGGAAACTTTTCCCGAGATGTCTTTTGGCTTGAGCCCATGGAACCTATAAAGCCAAGAGGAGACTTATTTTTCTTGTCCTATCAAAGTTTCAAGGAAAAGATGATAATCGAATTATCTCTCTGAAAAATTTTGTTGCCCACCTCTGAGCCTACCATCCTTGATGAAACCATGATTGAACCTAAACAAGACCAAAACAATAAAGACCAACCTAAAATAGAAACCTCATCTACCTCTTACAAGCGACCAAGAAATACTGAAACCAATCCCGCCACACCTCCAAGAGTAAAACAAGTTTACAAATTCAAAGAGAAAGTGGTTGAACAACCTTCCATGCTTCCTTTTGTTCCTCCCCTTAGGGAATAAAATAAACCTATGGTTAATCAACCTTCTCTGATGCAAGTTGAAAATAAAACTAAAAGAAACAAAGGTTCTTGGGAGCATAGATGTAGATGTTGTGCCCTTTCTCACAAGTTACATGATGAATTAAACATAGAAAATCAAGATCCAAAATTGATTGAAGCAATGCATGATGACCCTCCTCCCCAGCTGAAGCAAGATAATTCAATGCATCCTCCACAAGAAAAGTTGAGCTCCCCAATAGACATTATCCTTTGACCTCCTTTTGTGATCAACTTAGATGATGATGACGGGGATGCCAAAATTGACGAAGAGGTGCATAATGAAATGACTACATTGTTTTCCTCTTCCATGAGCTTAAATGACAAATTTTCTATAAAGATTATTGAGCCTGATGCTTCTCCTAGTTTAACACATGCTCTTGTCCCTCTGGCTAGTTTCCCACCTTTGGTACACACAGACTATGACTGAGAGGTGGGTGACTTGCTCATAGGTTAACTGCCATTATCGTTACTAGCCTTTTGCATTTTCATTTTCTTTTGTGTGATTGCATATGCATGGTGTGATCCCCCATGACATTCAATTTTCTCTCTTTGTGACATTCCTCTATCTATACCTTCTTTCTTCTCTATATCGTGCATCGCTTTCACTTTCCATCTTTACCCTTTTCTTGTGTTTTCCTTTTGGAGATGATGCAAGGCATCAACATATTTATGTCTCCTTCATGTTGACCCAAAAGGATTTCTTTTTATCTTTCTTTTTTCAATCCATTTTTATCGTTTTCTTGTGTTTTCCTTTCAGGGATGATGCAAGGCATCAAGACATTTATGTCTCCTTCATTTTGACCAAAAATTATTTCCTTTTCTCTTGCCTTTTCCATTTCATCTTTATCTTTTTTCTTGTGTTTTCCTTTCGGGGATGACTCAAGGTTTCGAGACACCCTATGTCTCTTCCATGTTGACCCAAAAGGTTTTTTTTTTTTTTTTTGCTCTCTTTGTGTCATTCTTCTAGGTGTATTTGGGGGATGATGAAAGCTCCAACCTCTCTCTTAAAAAAATTGTAGCAAAGAACATATTGACCCCAAATCCATAGATCCCTTATGTGTTTTGTGTTTTCATTTTTGGGGCAACCCCTCTCTTTTCTTCTTCTCACATGACGCAATCTTACTCAAAAACATATGACTTGGCATAGGGATTTCCAAGTTGGCTATCATGTCTTTCTAATTCTTTTCATTTATCATTTGCTACTTTAGAGTAATTTCTCATAGTATGGTGTTTAGCAATTTATTTAAACTAGGGGAATAAATTAGTATTATTCTTTTGCATATTCCCTTTTCATGGTTCTTAGTGCAGCCTTCTTACTTCATACAATACATTTTTCTTCTTTGTGGATGACATTGGGTATGATTTCCTTCATGAGCATGATCTCTCTTAGCATATTGTATTTCTCTTAGTTGCTTGATGTGAACACTACATCCCCTAAAGTAGCAAATTTTCTATTCTTTCATTGGTCCTCTCTTGGAGACATTAGGCACAATGTTCCCTAAGTGAAAGACCTTGCATAAACTAAGCAAGACTCCTTTGAACATTTCCCATGTTGGATTTGTTTTTATATGGCCACATTTCATAACACATCTTGCATGCCTATGGAGCCATATTGTTTGTTCATGAGCTTCAAGCATACAAAGTTTTTCTTGTCTCATGAAGCTCAAAAAATATTTTATGTGGTACCTTATTAAATTTATTAGGAGGTGTAACATTGAAAAAATGGTTCTTAGCCCTTTTCACGCTTATTTAGCTCCTGCTTACGGATTTTGGATTAGTTTGGCCTTGATTTAGTGTTGTAATGTGGATAACACATTCAGATTACGTTTTGGGCCCTTGTGAACTATTGTACTTTAATGATGCCTTGTAAAGGTGTTGTAAATTTTTGTGATACACTTTCATAATTTTCTATGATTTCTAAGCATACCTATCTTTATTTCCATCATAACTTCTCTTCGCCTTTCCTTGTTTGGTGTGTTGTAATAGAATTTCACATTCCTCTAGGCTTGTCAGTAATAATTGGACTCTCTTATGCTTAAATTGGCCCCCTTTTGCATCCATAAGCTTTATTTTGGTGTATTTTTTAGGATAATCCTGACAAATGGCATTTAAAACATCAAATCCTTGAAAACCCACCTCAAATTCCTAAGGTGGGATTTATTCACCATTTTGGACAAATGAGTCCCCTTAGGTGGGACCCATTCAACCAAGGTGGAGAATGAGTCCCCGTTAACTCAAAAATAAAAGTTAATTTAAATCTTTGGTGTGATTTTATTCTCCAAAATCCAATGTCGTCTTGTAGTGTTGTAATTTTGGGAATTCTCACATATTTGGTTATAAATACAAGGTTATTTTTCTCATTTTAACCCCATGCATTCAAGTACTCATCCTAATAGAAAATTGAGCTTACAAGAGAATTTGAGCAAGAGCATTCAAGGCTTTCAAGGGTAGATTATCAAGATTTCAAGAGCATTCTTCAAGAATCAATCATCATGTCAAAGATCACATCTATTATGTATGTCATTGTGTTTACCATTGTGGTGTAGAGTTCATGATCCAAGCAAGCTTTGCATTGAAGATCTATCTCCTCCAAGCTAGAATCAAGAAACACATCCATTGTGGCCATCTCAAGCAAATTTGTAGCACTTTATTGCAAGGATTTGGTGAGTTGCAACATCACCTTTTGTTTATTCATCAATCTTCTTTCCATTTTATTTATATTTCAATATCTAAGTACCAACAAAGGGTTTGACTAAGGCAAACTCCCATTCTCTAACCCCACAACCATTTTTCCCTCTCTTTGCATGTGATTTTTAGGTCTAGGTTGTAGATTTATCAAAAATAAAGATTGGGAAAGTTGTCATCAAGTTGTCAAAGAAAACTAAAGTTTTCAAGATACTGAACAAACCTTTGAGGAGCTTGGAGAAGACCTATAGGTTGAATTTAGAAGTTTTGAACCTGGATCTGACCTAGGAGTAGTAGAACAAATATAGGGCTATAAAATACAATTTGAATTTCTAGAAATCTGGAAGTTGACTAACTCACCACTATTGGTGAATCAGTCCCACTATTGCTATCTGTCAAATATTTTTATAGATCTGAGTACCCTTTTATCTGAAATCTATTCCAACACAGTTTTCCCGACACTTGACTAATTCACCCAACTTGGAAAATGAGTCCTAGTTGGCTTCAAAAATGAATTCTCTATGGTTTCAAACCTTCAATCTTCCTTTCCAGTTTCACAGTTTTTTGTTGGCGTTTGCTTCCATTTCTAGATCATTCTTTGAAGCATTGCATCAAACTAGGTTTTTGCATCTCATAATTCATTTAATTTCCTTTCCAAGTTTAATATTGGTGGTGAACCCCTCATTTACATTATTTCATCCTCCTAGAACATCCCCATTTTCAAAATTCAATCTCCTTTGCATTGAAATCTCAAGGATTTGTTCTTAAACGGAGAATAGAGAGAATTTTTTCCCTAGGTCCTAAAACCCTAGTGGGGACAAAATTTTTTTTCTATATGTTTAATTTTGGTGAACCCGATGTGAATTCATCTTTACATTTTGGTGAATTTGCATTTAGACAATCTTTACTTCTGATTTGGAGTACATTTACATCCTAGATTTAGCATGCATTAACATTGCATTAGTTTTTGGACTGGTTAATTTTCATTCTATGGTTTCCATTTTTGCATTAGTGAAAAGCTCAATTAGCTTGCATTATTTCACTTAACTTCATTAAAAATTAATAAAATTCTGCATGTGCATCTTATATTTGGATCAAAAAACATAAAAAACATAAAAAACATAAAAATCATAGAATTCAATTCTAAAATTCTAAAAAAAATTCAAGATAATCCACACCCGGACTCTTTCACCACCTTGGGTGAATTAGTCCCTTTGCATATTTTGCATTGCATTTTATGTCATTTGTAGTTCATTTTCTGATTTTTTGTTTTCTGCTTGTGCATTTCAATTTTACTTTCTAGAATTTTAGTTACAAGAATTTCATTATTATTAGTTTACATTGTATTTTAACATATCTTGCATTAAGTATCTTTTCATGAGTGATTGGTGTCCTATAATTAATACCATAGTGACAAGAAATTCGAGACTCATGTCATGTAGCGATAGCACAATCATTGTGGATCTTGGGTTATCTAGAGCTTCCACTCCTAGTATTGACACAGGTGCACTAGACATGGATAACACCCTAGGTAACTCTTTTCCTTCAAGTAGCATCCAAGTTGAACCAAAGAATGATAATATTCCACAAGAAAACATAATTCACATTCATGAGGACCTAGTAAACTTACAACATCAAAATAGGCTTGAAAACATTTCAACCACTGCAATTCCTACAATTGAAAACATTCACCATATGCTTGACATTGAAGATGGTCTTGGTCTTATGAAAAAAATAGTGCAAATCTTTGGCAACCATCTTCCCTCAAATACTAATTGTCCCTTTCCTGCACACAATGCTTCAAGCCAAGGAGGAACTCAAATTACTCCTCCCATAATAATATCCTGAATTTATACATACACCCCTCCTCAAGTCACAACAATGCAACAAGTTAGTAATTTGATTCCTTACCATGGTATTCTAGCTAGCATCCCTAGTTCCTCTGTGGCATCACATGTTATAGCTCCTACTACCTTACCCCCTATAATCATTCCATTCACTTATTTCACAAACACATACACTCCATCACTACTTTCATTTCCATCTAATAGCACAAGCAATGACCCTCTCATACATAAAATTTTCCAAAACATGTCATCCCTTCAAAAACAAGTCTCCTCCATCAATCAAAATCAAAATGGTCCACCAACATATTACGTCAAGAGGAGTCCATTATCCTTGGAGATACTAAGCACATTGATGCCACAAGGTGTAGAGATTCCTATATTTGAGAAATATGGATGGAAGGGAGATCCTTCCAAAATGTGAATGTGTACACTTCCCTATGTAGTGAGTTTGTCCTTGATGATAAAATTTTGGGAAAAGCTCTTTCCTAGGACCTTGAAAAACACTACCTTCGAGTGGTTCTCTTCTTTATTGAATAACTCAATTTGTTCATTAAAAGAACTTGTTGAGGCATTTATAAATCATTTCCAAGTGCAGATGACTCATAAGATGACCTTGGCTGACTTGATGAGATGCAAGAAAAAAGAGGAAGAAAATATAATTGAATTTATCTCCCACTATCAATTTCTCTATTCCCAATTCGATGTCAAGATCCCCGACCCACACCTTCAAAATATTTTTATAGAAAACTTGCAAAAAAAATCCAAGACAAATTGACCATGATGAAATTCCCACCCTTCATGTGCTTGTGTACTGCTCTCCAAGATTACCGAATTCCATTTTCTAATCATGATACAAATTCCACTTCTAGTCGAGTTGAAAGAGATGATAATGTACACCAAAACACTTCCCAACCCTTTAGAAAACCAAATAAAGGGTTCCTTTAGTTCAACCCTCCTAAAAGAAAACCTCAAAATGTCCATAACCATGTTGCTACTATCAAATCCACAGTGCCCTTTAGTTATAGAGATCCAAAAAGACAATTGACTCCCCTACTCGACAGCCTTCATAATACCATGTCCCAACTCCTGAACCAACAAATGGTTACTTTACCTCTCATTAGAGAACTTGATCCTAATAAGCCTTTGCCTTTGAACTTTAAAGAAAATGCTTATTGCCACTTTCATTGACAAAATGGACATGACACGAAACATTGTAAGTGTCTTAAATATATTGTGCAAGACCTCATTTATTCTGGCCATCTATCCATTGAAGGTACTAATGATCAAGGAAATAAGTATATTGCTCCTTTGAACCAAAACTTACAAATATTTACAAATCCCATGCCAAAACATAATATCTCATTTGTTAAAGCTAGTAACACGCCTAAGAATGATGTGATGAAGGTTGGCACACATGATGAACACACTAATTTTGTTCCAAGTAATGTTATTCATGTCAATCCTATTGATGAAATTTATAGGGGTGATATATTTCATCCTTCATAAGGGCTGAACTAAGAGTCCTCTTGATATTTCCTTATCCTCTAAAGAAATACTTAAGAATTTTCCCGATGGTCCCCTTTACATAGCCAATCATATCTATGATAAGCCCACTAATGGGATATTAATAGATCCTGCCTCTAGAGAGAATGTGATCACTGAGGAATTCCTACTCTTGCATGAGATCTATCAAGATGATTATGACAAACCGAGAGCATGGATCAATACACGTAATGGTTTTGTGTGCCCTATAATTGGATCGATCACCTTAGTATTACAAATAGGACCAAAAAACTAGATGTTACATTCTCCATCATCCCGTAGTTGGACCAATTTTGTGTGAACCTTGGTCACCCATGGCTACACTCCATGAAATTCTTCTCTTTGGTTGTGCATAAATTCTTTTGGCTCAAGCCCATGAAACCTATCAAGCCAAGAGAAGACTTATTTTTCTTCTACTACCAAAAGTTCAAGGCAAAGAAGATAATATATTTGTCTCTTCAAAACATGTCCCCATCCACTTTCGAGCCTCCCATCCTTGATGAAACCATGCTTGAACCTAAACAAGATCAAAACAACCAGGACCAACCTAAAATAGAAACCTTACCTACCTCTTACAAGTGACCAAGAAACAATGAAACAACCCCTGCCACACCTCCAAGAATAAAACAAGTTTACAAAGTCCAAGAGAAAGAGTTTGAATAATCCCTCTTGGTTCCTTATGTTCCTCCCACTAGGTAAGAAAATAAACCTATGGTTGATCAAACTGCTCCTATACGACTTGAAAACAAAACTAAATGAAATAGATATGTTAGGGAGTGTAGACGTAGATTTCATGCCATTTCTCGTAAGTTCCATGATGCGTTAATAGAAAATCAAGATCCAAACTTGACTGAAGCAATGCATCAATTTCTTCCTCCCCAGTCATAGCAAGAAATTTCCATGCATCCTCCACAAAAAGAGTTGAAATTTCTATGGATATTATTCTTCAACCTCCTATTGTGATTAACTTAGATGATGATGACGAGGATGCCAAAATTGATGAAGAGGTGCATAATGAAGTGAACACATTTTTTTCCTCTTCCATGACCTTAAATGACAAATATTTTGAACCAAGAGCGTCTCCTAGTTCATCACTTTCTTTTGTCCCTTTGGCTAGTCTCCCGCCTTCACTATACACAAAACATGATTGGGAGGTGAACGACTTGCTCATAGGTTGACTCGCATGTTCCTTACTAGTATTTTGCATTTTTTGCATTTTTCTTTTTTCTGATTGTATGTGTATAATGTGATCCCCTGTAATGTTTTGTTTTCCCTCTTTGTAACATTCCTCTATTTTGTACCTTCATTCTTCTCTATGTCATGATTCGATTTCAATTTTTCATCTTTTTCTTTTGTTTTCCTTCTTAGGATGATGCAGGGCATTGAGACATTCATGTCTCCTTCATGTTCACCCAAAATGATTTCTTTTCTTTTTCCTTTTTCAATTTCATATTTATCTTTCTTTTCTTTCTTTTTTTCTTTCGGGGATGATGCAAGGTGTCAAGACACCCTACATCTCTTCCATGTTGACCCAAAAGGTTTTTCCATTGTTTTCACTCTCTTTGTGTCATCCTTCTAGTTCTATGTGTATTTGGGGGATGATGTCAGGTCCAAACTCTCCTTACAAAAAATTGTAGCAAAGAACATGTTGAACCCAAATCCATAGACCCCTTATGTGTTTGGTGTTTTAATTTTGGGGGAAACCCCTCTTAGTTTTCTTTTTCTCTCTTGCATGATGTAGCCTTACTCGAAAACATATGACTTGGCATAGGGCTTTCCAAGTTGGCTCTCATGTCCTTATTATTGTCAGCATTTTTCATTTTCTTGTTGAAAAATATGCCTCAAACTTACTAACATGAAACTGCTAAAAGAGAAAAATCGATGTGACTCTTGGCATGTCTTTCCGACAGGATTCATCGGTATGATTTGAATGGTCGGAAAAATTTCTCTATCTATCGGTGAAGGTAGGATTATGACTGACAGGTGGTGATTGGTGAGAGTCATGTTGATGGTACTCTATTGGGGTAACTTTTATCCTCAACAAGAATTGGAAAGATTAGATCAACAGTAGTAGTCCGACCGATAGGATATGATCGACGTGAGTCTTGTCGATGGTTCTTCATCGATGTGTAATAAGAATTCGGTCCAGCCTTAATATCTTTGTACAATGATTGAATTCTAGCTAATGGATTGGGATTGGAAAAAGTCTTGTCGATGGACCATTCCTAAGTGGCATCGGTGTAGCCTGGTTCTTCAACCTAGCTTTGGTCTTTTTTTCTGTCTGCTTTGCTCTGCTCGATAGAATTCATTCAGGTAAGTCTTCCTGATGGGAAATGGACAAAGGAGCTTTGGAGAATCCCTCCAAGGTAGGATATTAGCTTGATGGTATTTTGGTCGGGGAGACATCACCCATGCCTAATCGATAGAGCAACAAAAGACTACTATGTGTAATTGTCAAATGGTCTTTTGGCATCGATGAGACACAGACTGCTATCTCATCGATACATGATGTAGTTGAATTGGAATATGAACCAAACTGTTGGTTAAATGAACAAATTGACCATGTTTGTGGGATAAATTGTACTATGTAAAACTAATCAATGGTTCAAATTGTTATTGTTTTGAATTGTATGTTGTATGAGAATTGGAATAGTAAGACATAACGAAGTGTGTGAATTTTATTGTATGCTTTTGGAGAGCATTGCAACAGTGATGTTTTGTACAAGGTTGATCAGGGAAATGTTGTTGATGTACAATTAAAATTTGAAAGAGGAGTCTGTAACTTGTATGTAATCCAATTACTGTAATACAAGTGATCTTTCTTTGTTGTCATGGGTTTTTCTCCCATAAGGGTTTTCCCATGTAAATCTAGTGTCCAATTGTGTATGTGTTTATTTCTATATTATTTTGTTCCTTTCATGTGTGTCTTAATGGACTGTAATTGTGAAATTTAAAGACATATATGAATTCTTCTCTGATTTTTGACATTAGGAGAGTTTGTTTCACACCTTAAACTTTCCTAACAAGTGGTAATAGATTCTGGACAGTTGTGTTATCCTTGTGGGTAGGTTGGATTTTTTTGTGTCAATTATTTTTAGTGGGACTCTTGTATAATTTTAGTAATTGAAATTACAAATTGAGATGAAAATGTCAAGTACATTAGGAAATTTTGAAATTGAGAAATTCAATGGTAGCAATTTTGAGTTGTTGAAACTCAACATGGAAGATCTATTCATTGATCATGATCTTTGGGTTGTTGTTTCTGGAATGAAACCTTCTAGCATGAAGCAAGAAGAATGGGAATTGGAAGATCAACAATCAAAGGGGTTGATAAGGCTCTATTTGGTAGACTCTATACTTCTAAATGTTCATGAAGAGAAGATTGTGTCTTCTTTATGGAAGAGACTAGGAGATATTTATCAAAGAAAGTCCTTGGTGAATAATTTGTTCTTAAGGAATAAGTTGCACTATTTGGAAATGCAAGAAGGAGAATTTTTTGTTGATAATTTAAATACCTTTAACATGTTGATTTCTTAGTTAGAATCTATGGGTGTGACTATTGATGATGAAGATCATTGTATGCTATAATTATGTTCTTTGTTAGATACTTGGGATCACTTGGTGATGGGTATTGGGAGTACGATATCCACTTTTAAGATGGAAGAAATTGTTACTTCATTGTAATCAAAAGAGATGAGAAGGAAATTTTTGAAGATGGCGAAGGAGGCTCTTGTTGTTCGCGGTAGATCAAAAGAAAAGGGCAAGAAAAAAGATAAGAGGTCCAAATCATAATCAAAAGGGAGATCAAAGTCTCTTGGCAAGAAGTCCAAGGTGAAGTGTTAGAACTGTGGGTAGCCTAGTCATGTTCAAAAGGATTGCAGAGAGGAGAAAAAGAAGAAGAAGAAGAACTCTTCCGATAATGATTCTTCTTAGAGTGATGCACATGCCTTCATTGCAACCTTGGAAACTTAGGCATCAGATGATGTCTGGCTGATTGATTCTAGAGAATATTTCCACATGAAATATCATAGAGACTAGTTCACAAAGTATGAAGAATATGATGGTGGAAAGGTGTATTTGGCAAGTGATTCATCATTGGAAATTTTTTGTCATGGAAGAGTCAGAATTTAGTTTCCTGATGGAAGAATTAAGGGAATTGATGGTGTAATGCATATACTAGGTCTGGCTCAGAATTTACTTTATGTAAGCAAACTGAATGATGTTGGAGTGAAAGTCTCATTCTCTAGTAATGGATGAAAAATGACTAGAGGCTCGATGGTGCTAGCTAGGGGTGCTTGAATTGGTACTCTGTACAAGAGCACTAGCAGTACAATGTAAGAGTGTCTCTACAAAGTCACAAAAGGTTGTTCATAAAGAGAAGAAAGAAAATGTTCTTATTGGGGAAAAATCCTTAGAAGTTAAACTTCTAGTAGAGAAGACTATGCTCTGGCATCAAAGGCTCACTCAAATTGGTGAAAAAGGTTTGAAAGCCTTGAAAAATAAAAACCTGGTTGAGGGGCTTGATGATTGTAACCTAGAATTTGGATTTTGTGAACATTGTATATATGGAAAACACAATCGTTTTTCTTTTTACTCTAGTCATCACAAATATTCTAGTGTTCTAGATTATATTCACTTTGATGTTTTTGGTCTAGTAAATTTTCATTCATTATTGAATTCAAAATATATGTTTCTTTTATTGATGACTATTCGAGAAGGGCATTTGTGTATTTAAAAAAAAGTAAATCAGAAGTGTTTAATCATTTTAAGGAATTTAAAAACCTTGTGGAAAATTAGACTGGAGGAAAAATTAATTGTTTAAGGAATGAAAATGGCGGTGTGTTTTCTTCTAATGAGTTTGAAAGGTATTGCAAATACCATGGGATTAAAAGATATAAAACAACACCTTACACTCAACAGCAAAATGGAGTTGCTGAAAGGTTGAATAGGACATTGATGAAGAAGGAAATAATTATGTTGAGCAATGTTGGTTTGGAGTAGAAGTTTTGGGCTGAGGCTATGGATACAACATGTTACTTATTGACAAAATTCCTATGGAATTTTGGTTTGGTAAGAATCCATATCTGAGACATATTCGTGTCTTTAGCTATGAAGCATATGTTTATGTGTCAAATGATAAAATATCTAAATTGGAGAACAAAGTTGTTAAGTGTATCTTCATTGGCTACGACCTTGGTGTGAAAGGATACAAGCTTTGGAATCTTGTGACTGAAAAGGTTTTGTACAACAGAAGTGTAATCTTTCATGAGTTTAAACATTCTAGGTTGGATCTACAGTTAGAGATGAAAGAACAAGAGGAAAAAAAATGATGTTATTGAAATACCTCTAACTCCAAAAAAAAGGAAAAACACATTGATAGTGTACCTGAAACTAAGGAGAGTTTGAGCAACTCTAAGACTTCTGAAGAAGAAGAAGAACAATGACCTCAGCCTCAGCTTGTGAGGAGGTCTACACATGAGAAGAAGTAACCTGATAGGTATGGATTATCTTTGTTACATTCTAGTTGTGCCTATGCTTTGATTACTAACACAGATGAGCCTAGGACTATAAAAGAGGAGACTAAAATGTTTGATTCAGATTTTGTTGGAAGCCATGAATGAAGAAATGGCATCATTAAGGAAAAATGATACTTGGTATCTGGTTCCATTACCTGAAGGTATAAATCATATGGGTTGAAAATGGGTGTTTAAAAATAAAATTGGTCTAGATAGTTGTGTTGAAAAGTATAAATCAAGGTGGGTTGTGAAGGGTTATTCCCATATAGAGGGACTTGATTTCGGGGAAAAAATTTCTCCAGTAGCAAAAGCTGACGTCTATCTGATTTCTTTTGACACTTGCAACATCATATGATTGGGAGGTTGAACAGATGGGTGTGAAGACAACATTTATTCATGGTGATCTTGAAGAAGAAATTTAAATGTCCCAGCCAGAGCACTTTGTGAAAAAAGGTAAAGAAAATCTATTTTGCAAGTTGAAAAAATCTCTGTATGGATTAAAACAGTCTCCTAGAATGTGGTACCAGAAGTTTAACACATTTGTTTTGTCATTGGGATTTGTAAGATCAAAATCTAATCATTGTGTGTATTTCAAAACTGAGAATGATCGAATTCTTATTATTTCCCTATATGTTGATGATATGTCGTTCATTGGAAATAGTAAGTTAATGATTTCAGATCTAAATTCTCAGTTGTCTACAAAATTCGAAATGAAAAATTTGGATGCAACAAGGTATATTCTAGGGATAGAAATAACTAGGGACACAGAGAACATAAAACTTTGGCTAAGCTAGAGTAATTATATTATCACTATTCTATAGAGATTTTGTATGATTGATTGCAAGCAGCTAGTTCTTCTAGTTTTGCAAGGAACAAAGCTATGTGTTGAAGATTGTCCAAACTCTCCTATTGTGATGGAGGACATGACCAGGGTGCCTTATGAAAGTGCAATTGGTAGTTTAATGTATGAAATGGTTTGTACAAGGCCAAACATTGCTCAAGAAATGGGAGTAATTAGTAGTTTTATGGCGAATCCAGGAAGGACACATTGGGATGTTGTGAAAAGAGTGTTTAAATATTTGAAGGGAACTTTGGAATATGATTTATGTTACCATGGTAATTTGGTTGGATCATAGAGGACTCTCAACATTTGTGGGTATGCAGATTCTGATTGAGCAGGGGACATTCACAATAGAAGGTCCACCAATGGATATATTTTCATGGTGAATGGTGGTGCAGTTAGCTGGATGAGAAAGTGGCAAGCTATAGTAGCTTTGTCCACTATGGAGGTAGAATACATGGAAGCTACACATGCCTGTAAAGAAGCGATATGGTTAAAATTTTTGTGTTCTTACATTGGGTTTGATGCAGGGTAAATTACAATTTACTCTGACAGTTAGAGTGCTATTTGTCTGGAAAAAATTCCTACTTTCCATGCCAAGATGAAATATATTGATGTGTAGTATCACTTTGTTCAAGATATGGTGGAGGATAGAAAGGTCTATTTAGAAAAAGTGGATACTGTAGAAAATGTTGTAGATGCATTGACAAAATCAGTGAGCACAAACAAGTATAGGTGGTGTGCTAGTTCGATAGGCCTTGGTTCCCATGAATCTCAATAGTTCTTGAATTCTCTAGAGGTGTTAGTAAGATCTCCATCAAGTGGGATATTGTTACAAAATGTGCCTCAAAATTACTAACATGAAACTCTTGAAATATAAAAATCAGTGCCACTCTTGGCATGTATTGCCGACGAGATCCATCAATATGATCTAAATGGTCGCAAAAAGTTCTCTATCTCTTGGTGAAGGTAGGAGTCTGACCAAGAGGTGATGAGGCATGAGTCTTACCAATGGTACTCTGTCGGGGTAACTTTGTTCCTCGATAAGACCTAGAAAGATTAGACCAATAGTAGTATTATGGTTGATAGGATATGGTCAGCGTGAGTCTTGTCGATGGTTCTTCATCGGTGTGTAATAAGATTTCGGTCTAGCCTTAAGATCTTCGTCTGATGATTGAAGTTTGGTCAATGGATTGGAATCACCATAATTCTTGCTAATGGACCATTCCTAAGTGGCATCAGTGTGGCCTGGGTCTTTAGCCTAGCTCTGGTATTTTGTTCCGACTGCTTTGGTCTACCTAATGGAATTCATTGAGGTAAGTCTTCTCGATGGGAGATAGACAAAGGGAACTTCATCAGTAGAACATGGATGATCAAAGGAGATTTGGAGACTCCCTCCAAGGTAGGATCTAAGCCCAATGGTCTTTTGGTCAGGGAGACGTCAACCAGGTCTGATCGATAGAGCAATAAAAGGTTGTTGTGTGTGATTGTCAAATGGTCTTTTGGAATTGATGAGACACAAAATTTTGTCTCACTGATATGTGATATAATTGAACTAGAAGATGAGCTGAATTATTGGCTGAATGAATGAATTGAACATGGTTGTGGGACAAATTGCAGTATGTGCATTTGATCAAGGGTTTGAATTTTTATTTTTTAAAACTATACGTTGTATGAGCATTGGAATAGTAAGACATAAAAAAGTGTATGAATTTCATTGTATGCTTTTGGAGAGTATTGTAATAGTGATTTTTTGTACAAGATTGATGAGGGAAATTTTGTTGCTATACAATTGACATTTGAAAGAAGAGTCTATAACTTATATGTAATCTAATTATTGTAATACAAGTGATCTTTCTTTGATGTTGTGGGTTTTTCTATTGTAAGGGTTTTCCCACATAAATTTGGTGTCCAATTGTGTATGTGTTTATTTCTCTATTATGTTGTTCCTTTCATGAGTGTCTTAATAGACTATAATTGTGAAATTTAAAGACACAGTTGTATTCTTCTCTGAGTTTTGACATTATGAGAGTTTGTTTAGCACCTTCAATTTTCCTAACATTGCTACCTTAAAATAATTTCTCACAGCATGGTTTTTATCAACTCCTTTAAAGGGGCATACTTTGGTATTATTTCTATTGCATTTTTACTTTTCATGGTTCTTAGAGCAGCCTTCTTGCTTCATACAATACATTTTTAAATTTTTGGATGACATTGGGTGTAATAGCTTTCATGAGCATGATATTTCTTAGCATATTGCATTCCTCTTAGTGGTTTGATGTGACACACTGCATCCCCTAAGTTGTTATTTTTCTATTCTTTGATTGGTCCTCTCTTGGAGACATTAGAGACAATGTTCCCTAAGTTAAAGACGTCTCATGAACTAAGAAAGAATCCTTTGAAAATTTCCTATGTCATATTTATGGCCACCTTGCATAACACAACTTGCATGTCTTTGGACCCATCTTTTTTGTTCACGAGATCCAAGCATATGAATTTTTTCTTGTCTCATGAAGATCGAAAACCAAATCAAATTGTTTTGTGTGGCACCTTATTAAATTTATAAAGAGGTATAAGTTTTGTATGGTTTGAGTGGGAGCCCAACTAGTAACATGGATTTACACATATCCACTTGCGTGTGTGAGTACATACCAGCCATGGATGTATATTTCTCACCCCTTTTGAACTTCTCACCTAGCGGATAGCAATGAGTTTTGTCGCCTTAGAGTGAGTATGATTTTTTCTCAGACAAATAACCTATATCTGATCCACATTGTGTTGGAAAAATGGTTGAATCTTGTTCCAAATTCTCCTTCATTTCTCTTTCTCATCTTTGGCATTGTATGATTGGCCTTGTTGTTGTTCTTTATATAATTTTCATGTGTTTTTCTTTGTGTATATGTAGGTTTGTCTTGAGATCTTGATCCTAGGGGCTTGATCACCCCTCTTAATTGTTTTTGTCTCATATTACTAGCATGAGTACATTGGAACCCTCCCTTGATGCGTGTTTGTCTACTTTACTATGAGTTTGAAGCAAGTTCATCCTCTCACTAAAGTGGGGGCTAAATGTAACATCAAAAAAAGGGTCCTTAGCTTTTTTCACACTTGTTTAGCTCCTTCTTGTGGATGTTGGCTTAGTTTAGCTTTGATTTAGTGTTGTAATGTAGATAACAGATTCACATTAGGTCTTGGGCCCTTGTGAGCTAGTGTACTTGAATGATGCCTTATAAAGGTTTTGTGATACACTTTCACATTTTTCTAGAATTTATAAGCATAATTAAATTTTTTTCCATCATAATTCATTTTTTTCCTTATTCGATGTGTTGTAAAGTGTTGTAACACACTTTCACATTCCTCTAGGATTTTCATTAATAATTCAACTCTCTTACGCTTTAATTGGCCCCTTTTTGCATCCACAAGCCTTATTTTGGTGTATTTTTTAGGATAATCCCGATAAATGGCATTTAAAACATAAAATCCCCCAAAACCCACCTCAAATTCCTAAGGTGGGACTCATTCGCCATTCTAGGTGAATGATTCCCCTTAAGTGGGACCCATTTACCCGAGGTGGCGAATGAGTCCCCCTTAACTCAAAAATCAATTTTAATTTAAATCTTTGGTAGGATTTTATTCTCCAAGATCCAATGTCGGCTTGTAGTGTTGTAGTTTTGGTAATTCTTAAATAATTGGGTATAGATACAAGGTTCTTTCTCTCATTTTACCCCCTAAGCATTCAAGTAGTCATCCTAATAGAAAATTTAGTTCCCAAGAGCATTTGAGCAGGAGCATTCAAGGCTATCAAGCTTTTAAGAGAATTCTTCAAGCATCTATCATCATGTCAAATATCACATCCATTATGTTTGTCATTGTGCTTACAATTATGGTGTAGAGTTCATGATCCAAGCAATATTTTCATTCAAGATCTATCTCCTACAAGTAAGAATCAAGAACCACGTCCATTGTGACCATATCAAGCAAATTTGCAACACTTTATTGTAAGGATTTGGTGACTTGCAACATTAACTTTTCTTTATTCATCAATCTTCTTTCTATTTTCTTTCTATTTCAAGGTTTAATTACCAAAAAGGGGTTTGACCAAGACAAACCCTCATTCTTTAACCCCACAACCATTTTTCCCTCTCTTTGCATGTGATTTGTAGGTCTAGGTTGTAGATTTATTAAAGAGAAAGATTTTTAAAGTTGTCATCAAGTTGTCAAAGCAAACCAAAGTTTTCAAGATAGCGAACAAACCTTGGAGGAGCTTGGGGAAGACCTACAGGTTGAATTTAGCATTTTCAAACCTAGATCTGAACTAGGAGCAACAGAGTAGACCGAGGTCTATAGAATGAAAATTTGAATTTATAGAAATGAAAAAGTGGAATAATTCACCACTATTGGTGAATGATTCCCACTGCTGTTGTCTATCATAAATTTTTGCAAATCTGAGCACCCTTTTGTCTGAAACATATTCTGAAACAATTTTCCAAACATTGGATTGATTTTCCCAACTTGGTGAATGAGTCCTAGTTGGCTTCAATAGTAAATTTTCTAGGGTTTCAAACCTTCATTCTGCCTTCCCTAATTTCCCAGGTGCGCATCTCTAGTTTTAGAGTTTTTTTACTCTTTGCTTGCATTTCTAGATCATTCTTTGAAGCATTGCATCAAACTAGGGTTTTGCATTTCATCATTCATTTCATTGTTTTTCCAAGTTTACACTTGGTGTTGAACCCCTTATTTACATTATTCCACCCCCTATAACATACCCTTTGTTATATTTCAATCTCCTTTGCATTGAAACCTCAAGGATTTGTTCTTGAATGGAGTATAGAAAGACTTGTTGCCCTAGGTCCTAAAACCCTAGTGGGGACAACATTTGTTTTCTATGTTTTAGGAGGTATAACTTTGGTATGGTTAGGTGGGAAGACCAATCCAAGGCATGAATTTCCCCATAGTCACTTGCATGTGTGTGTGATTACATACCAACAATGAGTGTATGTTTCTCACCTTTTTGAACTTCTCACCCATCAGACAACCATGAGTTTGTTCGCCTCAGAGTGAGTATGCATTTTTTTGGAAAAAGTGCCTACATCTGATCCACATTAGGATGGAAAAATGGATGAAGCTTGATCCAACTCTTTCTTTTATTTCTTCTCTTCTTTTCATCTTTGGCAGTGGATGATTAACCTTGTCACTATTCTTGACATCATTTTCATGTGTGTTCCTTTGTACTTGTGTTGGTTTTCCATGGGATCTTGATCTTGGGGGCTTGATCATCCCTCTTGATTATTGTCATATAATGTTACTATAATTGGTACAATGTAACTCCCCTTGATGCATGTTTGTCTACTTTAATGTAAGTTTAAAGCAAGTTCCTCCTCTCACTAAAGTGGGGGCTAAATGTAGTGTAGGAAAAAGGGTCTTTTAAAATTTTCACACTCATTTGGGTCCTCCTTGTAGATTTTGGCTTAAGGTTGCCTTGATTTAGTGTTTTAATGTGGATAACACATTCACATTAGGTCTTGGGCCCTTTTCAACTAATGTATTTTAATGGTACCTTGCAAAGGTGTTGTAACACACATTCACACTTTTCTAGGGTTTTGTCAATTAACTAAGCATAATAAACATAATTTCAATAATAAAATTACCTTATTTGGTGTGTTGTAAACTATTTTATCACACTTTCACATTCCTCTAGGCTTGTCATTAATAATTGGGATATAGTATTCTTTAATTGGCCCTATTTTGCATCCACAAGCCTTATTTATGTGTATTTTTTAGGATAATCTTGACAAAAAGCATTTAAAATATCAAAATCCTGAAAACCCAGCTCAAATTCCTAAGGTGGGAATCATTCACCATTCTAGGTGAATGTGTCCCCTTAGGTGGGACCTATTCACCCAGGGCAGCGAATGAGTCCCATTTAACTCAAAATAAAATTTAATTTAAATCTTTGATAGGATTTTATTTTCCAATATCCAATGTCACCTTGTAGTGTTGTAATTTGGATAATTCTTGCATAATTGAGTATAAATACAAGGTTCTTTCACTCATTTTCATCCTAACATTCTAGCAAGCAATCGAGTGATCCTTATAGAAATTTGAGTTTCAAGAGCATTCAAGGCTTTCAAGGTGAGATTATCAAACATTTAAGAGAATTCTTCAAACATCAATAATCATGTCAAAGATCGCATTCTCCATATTTTTTATTTTTCTCACAATTGTGATGTAGAGTTCATGATCCAAGCAAGCATTGCATTCAAGATTTATCAATATCAAGCAAGAGTCAAGAACCACATCCATTGCAACCATTTCAAGAATAATTGCAACACCTTATTGCTAGGGTTTGGTGAGTTGCAACATTATCTTTTGTCCATTCATCATTCTCCATTCATATTTTCTTTCATTTCAAGGTTTGATTATCAAAAAAGGGGTTGACCAAGGAAAAACCTTATTCTCTAGCCCCACAACCATTTTTCACTCTTCTTGTGTTTGATTTGCAGGTCTAGGTTGTAGATTTGTCAAGGAGAAAAGTTGGAGAAAAGGTGTCAAGCCTTAAAAGTTTTCAAAGGTTTCATTCAACCTTGGAGAAGCTTGGAGAAGACCTATAGTTTTATTTTCCATATCCGAGTTTGAAAATCAGTTAAAAAGGGTAGACCAAACTGAGACACATAGAATCCACTTCTGAATTTCTAGAAAAGTAGAAGTGGACTGATTTGCCACTATTGGCGAATGAGTCCCAATGTATAAGCCTGAACATGATTTTTATATATTTGGATACCCTTTTGGTTGAAACTTGTTCCTACACATTTTCCTGGAAACTAGATAGATTCTCCCAGCTTGGTGAATGAGTCCCAGTCAGTAAAAATATTAGATTTTTCAGTGATCGAGATCTCCATTCTATCTTCTTTAGTCTTCCAGGTGCACACTTTTAGTTTCATAGCTTTTTACTACATTTTTCTTATCTTTCTAAGTCTTTTTGTATACTACATTTTTTTTTCAAACATCTTCTTTTGCAAGTTTACACTTTGTGGTGAACCCCTCATTTTAACATCATTCAATCTCCTAGAACATTCCCTTTGCCAGATTTCAATCTCGTGTGTATTGAAATTTCAAGGGTTTTTTCTCGAGTGAAACACCCAAGAAGAAAATTGACCTCTCTCCTTTTAGGTCTAAAACCCTAGAAGCCCTAGAGGGAGGTCACCCCATTTTCTTCATTTCACTAGACTTTTGTGGTAAAATGTTTTCTATAAAAGAGGATAAACTATCTTAGGATTTCTTCTTGATTATAATATAGGTCTTCACCATCCCACACACATTCTCTGCTTTCCTCAAAACATTTTTCTTTGATGTAGTTAAAGAAAAAAATTGAACCTTTATCATCATTATTAATCCAATTGATTTTGTCCCTTTTCCTTAAACCTTGAACTTTCTTAGTCTATAACCTTGACATTTCTTAGTATATCATTTTATCAAAGATTATTTACATATAATTAATTCTAGTTTCAAGCATGTATACTTAGGATTCAATTTCAAAGTTTGTTCTCCAAGTTGACAAGCTTTTCCTAGAGAATATTTTATTTTTTCTTTGGTCCATAGATTTTTCCTTTCCAACTATTTGAAAGAATTTTTTACATTGATGTTCCAACTTTCAATTGGATTTTTTATATTTTTTGGATCTATTTATTAATATCTCTAAGGGTAAATTAAGGCATTATTTCATTAGGAAATAATATTCCCACAATGAACTAACTAACAACCCTTAGGTGAATCAAACCAATGTGAGAATATTAAAAATTCCTTATGCTTTGAGGACAGGGTTAGGTCTAAAAAATAATTTTAGGAGAAAAAATAAAAAATAGAAAATCAACCTAGTTAAACCAACTTAAAGTTGAAAAAACATTATGAAACTCAATATTAGTAGAACTAAAAATCTGATTGCAAATCTGAGAAGGGTACAAAGGTGTTTACTAGTCACCAAAAGTTGGTTTCTAAAGGAAAACTAGGACTCATTCGTCCATGGGGGAATGGGTCTTTTATCAAGGTTTTTCAACAACTTTCATGAGCCTCTGATGTTGATCTATAGCTTTTGATTTTTCAAATTTTTAGTGTCAGAAAGTCAAAAATTAGATATGTAGGTGAGATTCTTTTATTTGACAACAAATTTTCCAATCTTTCTCTTCAAGAGGTCTTCAATCCTTCTTCAACCCAACTCTGCAACACACATAGAAGAGGGAAAAATTGTTTGTTTTTGGTGAATGGGGATTTTCCTTGGTCAAACCCCATTTTGGTAATCAAACCTTGAAACCAAATAAAGCATGAAAGAGTAAATGAAGAATGAACAATGTTATGTTACCACTGAACAAACCCTTGTAGAAACCTTGGTAATGGAGATCTTGGAAGGTCTAGAAATGGCATGAAATAACCTCAATGAAGCTGGATATTGATGCTTGAATTGATTCTTTGAATTCTTGAATTTGATCTTAAAACCTACATCACAAAGTTAGATCCAAAAACATGCATGATGCAAGAAGACTTTGACATGATGAATGGATTTTGAATGTTGCAAAAAATATCTGATATATGTACTCTTGAATGCATTGATAATAGTATTTTCTCATATGAAATTTCACCTCTTGCTAGATGTTTTGAATTGATAAAATAACTTTGTATTTATAGGTATGCATCCTTAATTTTCAAAAATTCAAATATCACAAGCCAACATTGAAATATGGATTTGGGGACATTAAAATACTGAAAAAAATGTATTTTAAATTTAGGTTGAAAGGCCAAGGGAGGACCCATTCCACCATAGGAAAATGGGTCCTAGGTCCCTATTCTTGGAACACACATTTCTCAAGGTAAAGTGTTATTTATTGGCATTAATTATTGGTGGGATTCCCCTTCGAAAAATTCAATTTATTAGGCTTGTAAATGAATAAAATGGCTTATTAAGGCCTAATTAAGTCCAATTTAATTAATATTTCCCATAAAAGTGAGAAAATGTAAAGGGATACATTTCTCAACAATGAATTAAGGCATTATCTATTTTAATTAGGAGGGCTCAAGCAAGTGTAAAAATGTAAAGAGATACATTTTTCTACACTACATCATCAATAGAATCCAATAGACCTTGATATATCAATAGATTCTCCATCTTTAGCTTGCACATCTCAAAATTATTACCCATAAAATTATCTACCCTATTCTCCTTGATGTGCTTTGCAGTTGAAAATTCTTGTAAGAATATCAAGAAATGTCTCTTGGACAACCTCCCACACAAAATTAGATTAGTTCAAAAAATCAAACAACCCACAACTAAAACCAAAGGTAATCAAGATATAATACCACTTGTAAGAAAGCTAAGGTAATGGAAAAATTTCCTTCACTAATCTTGAGAGGAGGGTTCTACAAAAAATTTATATCTTTACAATATTTATAAAAACTAAACACAAAAACACATAAGTTTATCCCACGACATAGTGATTTATGACATGGGGAAAACCCTTTTGAATCAAAAATTCCTACACTCCAAAAACCACCCAATTTATTATTTAGAAATCAATATGATTGCAATATACTTATAGAGTAAGCTCTCTTATTAGTATCACCAATTAGAGATTTGGAGGCAAGTCAACATCTATAAGACTCTCTCACACAACCTCTATCTAAAGCACCTAATATATAGAAATTAAAATGCATGAAATTGCCAGATAGTGTTGTGCACTTTTTGCACACACGCCCCATCGGAGGCTGTAGACATGGAAAATGTGCAAGTTCATTTCAGTACACCTGGTCCCGATTTACTAACAACATTTCCTCTTAAATCATATCATTGGCATTTCATCAACATTTTATCTCTTAATTTAATAAATCATTATTTATTAATTTAAGTCTTCTTTCAGTGATTAAATTAATCAATGTAATTTAATTAACCTTACATCCCTGTCTAATTAAATAAATCATTTTATTTAATTGAAATCTCTAAAGTCTTCTTATTAAATTAAATAAATTAAACCTTATTTGATTTAATCTAACATGTCCCCTCTAGATTAAATAAATCAAAACATTTATTTAATAAATCACTTCCTCTCAATTCTTGACTTAAAATTAATTCATAAACTTAAGTCTAAATTGTCACATCACCTAATTCTTCATTAATTTAATCAAAATCATGATTAAGTTAACCCCTTTCACTAAAATTCTCTAGAGAATGCAAGTTGCACAATAAATCAAATACTTTGATTTATTAATTCATCCATTTTCCCTCACAAAGCATCAAAAGGGAATATTCCCTCATTTGAATTCAAAAAGCCAAGTGGACTTAGTCCTTCCAACAATTCATTTAAGACCTCTTACATGTCCTTGACCTTGAGCCAAGTGACATTAACTCCATTTCTCTTCCCTCTTCAACAAGTCAACTCAAAATTTCAAATTCAAATCTATGCATTCATCATGCACATTGGCCAAAATGTGCTCATTCATCCTCCAACCACATGAGGACAAGTTGCACAATGCCATTGGATTATCCTTTGTCCCACATTGCTCAATCTTGCTTACTTCTTCCAAATTGAAGTCTATAAATTGGAGAATCCTCTCCTCACTTATCATCCACAATCCACATGCAAAGTTACTCTCTCCAATTGAGAACTAATTTTGCTCATTTCATCCAAGCATTCACCCTATTTCACATTTTTATCAAGGTTATGCTCAAATCTCTTTGGAGATTTGACCATTTCTATATCATCTTTATTGCAACCTAGGAATTTGGAAATGGCCAATTGCAACACTCCATTGGCACCAATTCCCCCAAGGGACCATCACTCTATTGGCTAGATTAGGATTTACTTTCATGTTATTTTAGTTTGTTCTTCATTTCCTAATAGTTAGTTTAAATAGGTGGATTTCATGGGGAATCCCTCATGCTTGTGTACATGCATTTGATCTAACATCTAACCATGTTTTGTTGCTCTTGTGCATTTGCAGGTTTAGGGGTTCACATTTTGGCACTAGAAGAATGGCTTGAAACCATTTAAATCAAGTTTTTTTTAATTTTTTGCGGTTTCTAACATTTTTTGCGTAGACACAACAAACTCAACCGCACGGTGCAATATCGAGCCGCTTTCAGCATCGCGGCGCAATACTTCACTGCTTTCAGACATGTGGCACCATATTGACCCACACTCAGCTCCCAAACTTCACCGTGTATCCCGCCCGCCTGTCCTTTTTTTAAAATTTCTAACTTTTTCGCGCCCACCCTTGTGACGCAATATTCCACCGCTTCCATCACTGCAGGATAGTATCACACTATGCTTTCTCCAAACTCCGCCACTCCATCCTTCCCACCTAAAAAATTTTAAATTTTCAAACTAAGCTGCCCCCAAACTGCGTCACTTGCCTATCTCACGCCGCTTTTGTGCTCACTGTCTCTGCAGAGCGCCACCCAAAGTCGACTGCATGGTGCCATATAGCACCGCCTTGTTTGCAAACTCCACCGCTTTTGAAAACTCCACCGTGGGAAAAGTTTAAATTAACATGTGCTTTTTAAATTTTGGAATTTTTAATCTTTAATCTGGTTCTCTGTCTTTATTGTTCTCTGGTTTTTCTGTCATTTTGGAGGTTGGAGCAAAGGAAGAAGTTTATCATGATGTCATGTTCACCAAACCACGTGTGTTTTTAAACACTAAAGTTTTATTTAACACTCTTGAAAAAATTTGTTAAACATCTTTGACCTTAGGGAGACTAAATTCAGTTTGGGTTAAAAAGAACAAGCAATTTTTTTTTATGACACCATGCCTTTTATGTTGTACAAAGTGTTTTTAAACACTAAAGTGTTTTTCAACACTCTTTAAAGAATTTGATAAGTTCATTGATCTTAGGACACTAATTTTCCATTGGGTTCTAAAATAAACAAAATCAAAATTTTCTTTTCAAAAGTTACCAAGGGGCTAAAAAAAGAACTTTAGACAAACACACTAGATTTTGTTTAAAGGATTAAAAAATTGAACAAGGCAATCTCACACTGGATTTTGGTGCTTAAAAAGAATTCATCATTGCTTTGAGGTCTAAAATGAGCAAGTGCTTTCAATGTTTTGAAATCCTTTTCACAAGTTAATATCATTTAAAATGTGTATATGCTTCTCTCGTGCTTCATTGCGATCTTGAGAATAAAAAACATTTTGGTGATATTAGGTTGTTAAAAATATTGCCTCCACATTTCAATTTGGGCACTTAAAATGAACAAAACATGTGAGTGTGAATAGAATTATTGTGAGTGTTCTCCTTTTGTTTTTTAAACAAAGGTTGATCAAACTACAAATAATGTTTGTTCACTATTGTTTATCTTAGAGGGCCTGCCTTGTGGGAAAAAGTACTCACCCAAGGGAATGACCCAACCGGGAACACGTTAAAGCCAAGCGACTTCCAACTAGTATATAAGTGTGGATTCTTGAGGAAAGTTCAAGAATCACGAGGATTATTTCGATGAGATGGACATAAATGGACTCTCACTGACGTTGGATAATCCCCCATGAATAGAATGCCTAAATTAGAACCCTTTGTTTAGAAAAAGGCCAAAACCTTTTCTATCTTGTTGGTGCAAAAGGTCATGTCCTTTGAATCTGCCCCATGTTATACATGTGGTCTTGTTGTAGAAATGGAAGGTATGCCATGGGATATTCATGGGTACTAGTGCTTGGCTGACCCGAGAAGTGTGTGTCATGGAGGGGAGCCAATGTGGTCAAGCATTTTTCCATTTGCACAAGATATGCACAGCTGGATTTATCCAAGTGGGAACCCAACGAGATATTGCCTCATCATCCTAGAATTGTAAAAGTGCTTGAAAGGAAAAGAACACTTTGCTTGGTTCTCAAAAATGCTTGAAAACAAACATTCACAGGGCCTTCAAATTTCAAACCCCTTGTGTGAAACAAACACTCTTGACGAATTTAGACAATCTTTCTTTCCCTAGGGATCATATTCCTAGAGGTTTCTAAGTGCACAAATTCTACCGTCATTTGTTTTCAAAAAGGTTAAACATAAGGAACTTTTGCCCTATTCTCCTCGATTCCCACACAATGGACCTTATGGGATGAGAAAGAAAGTGGGACACTAGACATATAGTTTGAAACCTAAGCAAGCAAAGTGTCTTTGATAAAAAGAAATTCATTAAACCAAGATAAAGAGACAAATTGAACTTCATGTGTGTTGTTTCCAATGATTTCCCGCAAGATTAAAATCTCAAAACCAAAATTCAAGAAAATTAGTCTAAAAGTCCACGAGCAACGCCTTGAGATGCTCCTTGAAGTAAGGGAAAGACTTGTATACAACTTTTACAAAAAGGCTGGAAGGAATAATCTAGCATTGTATGCATTTTATTGTTAACAAAATCCTAAACTTTTTGAAAGATTCGCCTTTCTACCATAGGAAGTCTAGCATGTTCTTCAATACCAATGTTTTGTAGAGAGATTTGTGTCTAGGATAAGGTTCAAGATCAAATTCATCATTCTCATTCATTCCTCCATAAACCAAATCTCATTTCATCATCAAACCTTTTGTGAACTCTAGAAAAAATTTGCATGCTAAACTTAAAGGGCTAAACCAACATCACCCTATCTTGGCTTAACACACCTAGCCAAAACAGTCAAACCTTTCGATGAATTTACACTTAGGATAACACAACTTCCTAAGGTCTACTATTTCACAAATCATATTCGCTTAACACACTTAGCTAATTCATTCACTTGTGCAAGTTCCCCTAGGATAACACAACTTTCTAGGGAATACAACTTCATTGCAAATCCTTTTTGACTTAACGCATCTAGTCAAATTATCACAATCAATCTAACCCCTTACAAGTCTAGCATAAACCTTCAAAGAGTTCTCCAAAAGTTTTCATTCACTCATCCCATTTGTTTATAGCATCACCATTAACACCCTCTTTGATCATTTATCTTCCCTAGTTCTTTTATTTTTGGGCCTAAAAGGTTAGGATCAAGCAATCCCTATTTTTTATGGTCCAAACAAGATCTCAATACAACAAGAACATGGAGAATATCAGAGAAATATCAACTTCTGTGGACATGAGTTAGTTAAAATCCGAAATAAACCTAGCGGGATCAAGCAATCCCCTAAGTAACTCTCCTTTATGATCACAAAATCCTCAAGAGGAGAGTCATCAAGAAGACATCACAAAAGAGGACATGGGGATGACACAATCTGAAATGATAAAAATGGTTCAAAATCCGGAGAACCACAAAATCATCAATGCCATGTTCAAGTACTTGAATACACTAGTAGAAGGAGTCCAGTTCCCTCTCGACCTTGATGCAAGCACTGGTATAGATGTGCCTCTTACAAACACATCCCTGATGTCAAATGTCAATCAAGAAATACCTCACACCACAATAGCCATCACACCAACCTCGCCAAATGTAAACAAGAGGAGTGCCATGTTCCAAGAATTGCAAAGGCACCGCCTGGTGGCTAACAAGGAGGCAATCATCACCACCACGCTAGATACTTCTATCTCAGAAAATCTATCCCACCCCTGCATTTTGCTCACCTTCCATAACCACACTGGCTCATCTTTGTTCCGTGCCGCACCAGCCTGTGAAACAAACATACAGACTTCTCTACTACCTGGAGAAGGGGTTTTTTTTGGAACAACTGAGGTTGCTACTCCTTTTTTTCAAAGTAACATCCCACCCTTCCCCCATTTCCATTCACGAACACATCACCTCTTGAATTGGGTTTTCCTCCTCTCAACGTCGATAGTTTCTCAGAACCAAGAAATTCCCTCTTCTTGCCCACATCATCACAACAACAAGTGGTAACCATTCAAGCCACTACATCAATTGGTCCTCAAATATCCCAAAGCATACCATCTCAAGGAACAAACATCTCAACCACCCCCCCAACAACCCAAATCCCAATCGCCACCGTAATCCCTTCACCTGTCACAATGATCGGCATGATTCCCGTTCCACCCCCAATCCCATTAAAAGACAACACGACAAATTCATTCACCACTCTAATCCAAACCCTCCAAAGGGCCAACCAACAGAGAGTACTCCAATGATAGCAACAAGCTCAAGCCCAATCCGAAGCACAAGCTCAAGCACAAGCTCAAGCCAAAGCACAAGCTCAAGCTCAAGCTCAAGCCCACGCATAAGTTCAAGCTCAAGCTCAAGCCCAAGCACAAGCCCAACAATAGGCAGAAGCCCAATACCAAGCGCAATTGCAAGCATACCAACAAGCCCTACAATATTTTTAGGCACAACAACAAGCTAAACAAAAATATTTTTTGGCACAATAACAGCTTGACCAACAATAAGCTTTGTTGGTGCAACAACAGCTAGACCAACAACAAGATTTACTAGCACAACAACAGATTGATCAACAGTAGGCTTCATGGGAATGGCAGTAGATGGACCAACAACAAGTGTTGTTGGAACAACAACAAGATCAACAACAAGTGTTGTTGACGCAAATGTAGGCATACCAACATGCTTTGAATGCATAGTAGAGCTTGCAGCAAACACCCACTAGTACTCTTCCCAACCATCAAACACCTCACAACTCCTTCATTCCACCTCCTAACCCAAGCAAGGATGTCGCAACACAAATCAAACTGCTTTTGCTGCAAGTGTTGGACTTACAAGCAGGAAAAACCATTAGAACACTGGGAAACTTGTGCCCTTACCCTTTCGATAGAAGTCTCACCATGATATCATTCCCAAAAGGATTCGAGATCCCCAAATTTGACAAGTACAATGGGACGGGTAACCTTGAAAACCATGTCAGGGAATTTCAGGTGCATTGCATGGAGGTCACATACGATGACACATATCTAATGTGACTCTTCCCTTGTAGTCTGACTGGTCCAGCCATGGAATGGTTTTCTCACCTATCCACGCGCATTAAAACATTTGAGGAAATCATGGAAGCTTTCATTAAGAATTATGCCTTCAATATGGGTGCAGACGTTAGTCTGAAAGAACTATCTGCACTCAAACAAAGAAAAGGGGAGCTATTCGCATCCTTCTTGCAAAGAAGGCAATCCAAGGCCAATCAAAGCAAGTGGACCATGCCAGAAGAACAACAATTTTGCACCATCATAGCCAATCTATATGACAATTTGGCATTCTACTTGAAAATGCAGTGCATCACATCATATGACCAATTGATCCCAAAGGCACTCAACATCGAAAGAGCCCTTACTGCGTGAGGAGGCATACCAACATTCACTCCACCACAGGATAACCGCCCATCTAATAATTACAATGATAAACCTCAAACTTGGTCGAGGAATAAAAATATCATGAATTACGGCGTGGTCGATGCTAAAGTGGTCAGTAGTGCCCCTAAGTAGAATACCCAAACCCATCATCAACCACAAAATCAGAGTCGCAAAAATGTGCAGAATAATGCGGTAGTAGCACAACAACAACCAACACCCACCAATAAAATCAACAACTTGGGCAATCAAGGAGGACCACCTCCCCGCAACAAGTATCCTCCCAAGCGGAAATTTACAGCTCTTGGTGAATCAATTGAGTCCATAACGAAGAAGTTGGTAAAAGAGAACCTAATCAAAATCTCTAAATCAGAGCAATACATAGAACCCATGAACAAGCCACCATGGTATAATGAAAACCTCCTTTGTGACTTTCACAAAGTCAAAGGACATACCACCGCTAATTGCATGAGACTCAAAAACATCATCCAAGACCTCATTGAGGATAAAATTATCAATATCGAATAGCCTGCTGCAAACCAAGACCTGAAAATATACATGAATCCGATGCCAAACCACAACAAAGGAAAGAATAAGGGCAAGCAAAAGTATGCTATTGCTAATCTAGTGTATGAGGAGATAGTTGGGTGTGTTGATGAAATGATCACAGTCATAAATGTCAAGGGAGCCAACAACGACTGTGGAGTCACCACACATGGCGAAAAGGTTACCATTATCGGGGCACCAGCTAAGACCCCCATTTCTAATACAAAGGTCATCCCCTATGACTACAATGTCATTGACCAGCTGAAGAGAACACCCGCCCAAATCTCCATCATGGAACTATTGAAAATCTCTGCCTCCCACAGAAAGATCCTTGATGAAGTACTAGTTGCATCCACCATCTCTACCACCCTTGACACAGAACAATTCTAGGATATGGTGGGTAACATCATTACCCCAAATCTCATTACATTTTCGGACCAAGATTTCCCTCCACAACCATCTCATAACCGCGCACTCCACCTCCAAGTACTAGTCCATAAAAAGAAAGTCAAACGAGTCCTGGTGGATGGAGGTGCGAGCCTTAATATTTGTTCTCTAAAGCTCATAAAGAAATTGGGATTCATCGAGGATTCCATCAATAAGAAAAGAAGTATCACAATAAGGGCATATGATGACCAAGAAAGAGTGTCTTAAGGCACTATCAAAATCCCCATCCAAGTGGGGCCGACAACTATGGAAACCACCTGTCAGGTCCTCAACCTTGACCTACCATACAAAATCCTCCTAGGACACCCGTAGATACATGGAATAAAGGTAGTGGCCTCAACTTATCACCAATGCATCAAGTTCTCACATTAGAATGAGGAGGTCACTATATATGGGGATCCCAAACCCTTTGCTTACTACAAAAACTTGGAAGCCAAGTTTTATAAGACCCCCCAAGTACCCAAAAATGATGAAGAACCATCTACTTCATACATAGACCAAGCTAATCTTGCTTCCAATTCTGTGATAGAGACACCCGCCATCCCTGACATATCTGAGATTAAAAACATGATGCAGGACAATGGATGTGGTGATTACAGAATGAAAAGAAACACATTTTTTGTAGGAGAGTTGCCATAATCTCCTAGGTTGCATTGACAACCCCAGCTAGTTGAAACACCTGTCCACACTATTAGAGTAGAACCTTTTGGATTCCACCATTGGGGGGATCTCAATCGAGAGAACGTGGACGAAGAGGGAATCTCAAACACACTATACCAAGATGAAAGACCCACTCCCACCCTGCCCATGGAGGAGACTAATAGAGGGTGACAAATGATGTTTGGCATGGGCTATGAAAGGAATGAAAGCCTTGGAAGAAACAGTGATGGACGGTTAGAGCCCATCATTGTAGAAAGAAGAATGCGGAACCTTGGCCTTGGCTATACTCCTCCAAGTATAACCGTACATGGTAGAGGTAATCCCAGAAGGGGAGTTAGGTCCTCTCCTCAGGTAACAACAACCATTCCTAGACCACCTGTATGCCTAGGTATCCCACTTGATAACTTCAATTTTGAAGTCACCGATGTTTGTGCTAGTAGGGATGATGATGATACCATAGCAGGTCTCCCTAGACTCTTTGAGGATTCTACCCTATTAATGATTAGTGCCTCCACAATTGAGTCAAACCAATGAACCCACCAAATCACCTTAGTACACCCGCAACTCATTGATCACGATCAACGAGGACCACCAATTCTTGACTCATTCGAAAATGATGAGGTGCTCTCGGAATTCATGGGACTAAGGGATATAATTCTATATGGGGATCAAAATTTTGGATTCAACATCACAATAGACACACATGCATACTATGGGGAGAGGATTGAGTCCTTCAGTCGCAAAAGGAAAATATCGAGAATAAGCTCAGGGTTATTAAGTGAAAACCACATTGTTGCACTCTAAACCACAAAACAGTAAAAATAAAGGACACATCTAATGGTGAAAACCTCTCTGAAGCACCAAAGGACGAAGGATTCAATCTCCCCCCTACCACGTTACATCAAGAGAAGTCAACAGTCCTAGCATAACAGTGCAACCTTGTCAACTTGGGAACATAAATAAAGCCGCAAATCACATTCTATGCTCAAACACTTCAAACAGAAGAACAAGAACTGTTGACAACATTCTTAAGAGAAAGAAAGGGAAAATTTGCATAGACTTATGCCGACATACTAGGGCTAGATCCAAAAGTAGTAGTTCATCATTTGGCCGTTCACCTCGAAGCGAAACCAGTTAGACAAAAGTTAAGAAAAATGCACTCGCAAATAGCTTTGCTCGTCAAGATTGAGTTACAAATACTCCTGGATGTTGGCTTCATATGCCCAATTGACTATCCTGAGTGGTTATCTAATCTTGTACTAGTCTCAAAGCTGAATGGGGGCATCCACATCTACATGGACTTTAGAGATCTAAAAAAAGCATGTCCTAAGGATGATTTTCCACTACGCAACATTGACATGATAGTGGACATGATGGCCGGACATGAGATGTTGTCCCTAATGGATGGCTTCTCGGGATACAATCAGATAATGATAGCAAAGGAAGACCAGCATAAAATAGCCCTTACATGTCCTTGGAGCACCTACTGCTGGAATGTGATGCCATTTGGGCTAAAGAATGCAGGAGCTACATACCAAAGAGCCATGACACTGATCTTCCATGACATGATTCACAAATCTATTGAAGACTATGTGGATGACATAATGGCTAAATCAAAGAAGAGACAGGACCATATAGCAACTCTAAGTGCAATCTTTGATAGGCTAGAACAATACAAGGTTAGACTCAATCCAAATAAATGTGTATTTGGAGTACAATCAGGAAAGCTACTAGGATACATAGTTTCAATGAGAGGGATACAGGTGGATCCTACGAAAGTAAAAGAAATCCTTGATATGGAAGCACCAAGAACATTAAAACAACTTAGAGGATTACAAGGTAGACTCCAGTCCATCTGAAGATTCATAGCACAACTAGCAGATAAGCAGATTGCCTATTCACATCTGCTCCACAAGGGAGTAACATTTAGATGGGATGACAAGTGCAAGCAATAATTTAGAAAAATAAAAGAATATATACTTACACCACCTGTGTTGATGCCACCAATTGTAGGGAAACCATTGATTCTATACATCTCAGCAACAATAGCTGCCCTTGGTGCCCTTTTATCCCAACAAGATGAAAAGGGAACCGAACGGGCGATTTACTATATCAGTAGAACAATGGTGGGGCATGAGCTCAATTACACCTCCATAGAAAAGGCTTGTCTGGCACTGGTATTTGCAGCCCAAAAGTTCAGGCATTACATGTTAGCTCATCAAATTAAGCTAATTGTCAAGATAGACCCTCTAAAATATCTATTGTGAAAAGTAATGCTTACAGGAAAATGGCTAAATGGGTAATGATATTATCTGAACATGATATTGAGTATGTCGCATGAAAGGAAATCAAAGGACAAGTCATTGTGGACCAGCTAGCAGAAGCTCCCCTCTACACAGATAACCCACTCATATCAGAATTTCTAGATGAGTTTCTTTTCAATCTCAATGTAACCGACCACTAGAAACTGTACTTTGATGGCTCTCACACACAACATGGATCAGGAGTTGGTGTGTTCTTCATTACCCCGCAGGTTGATTTCATACCAAGGTCTTATAATTTGGCATTCCCCTGTACGAACAACATCATAGAATATGAGGCTTTAACTATAGGTCTCAAAATTGCAACATAGTGGTGAATAATGGCATTAAAGGTTTATGGAGACTCGCAGCTTATCATTAACCAAGTCAATGGGGAATACCAAACTAAAGATAATAAGCTCACACCCTACAAAAAGGTGGTAGAAATCCTCAAAGAGTCATTCATCAACATTTCTTTTGAGCAAATACCAAGGGAAAACAACAGAGCAATAGATGCAATGGCAACAATCGGGTCCTTGTTAGATATCCCTGGCAACGTCTCGAAACATGAATTCCTAGTAGAGCAGCTTCTTGTACCCACATTCAAGGTCCTAGAGTCAGAATATGCATGTGAAATTGTTGGTCTTGGTGATCTTTGGTACCATGAAATTTACACCTACTTGAGACTAGGAATCCTCCCAGCTGACATTACCTCGAACCTCAAGCGAACCTTTGTCAAAAGGTCCTTATGATTTGTCATCCTAAGAGAAACCCTTTTCTATAGAAGCATCGATGGAACCCTATTACGTTATCTAAAACCCAAGGAAGCCCTGACTACTTGGACTGAGGTACACAATGGCACGTGCGGTTCCTATTCAAGTGGTATGACCTTGGCTAAGAAGTTGCTGAGAACCAGGTACTACTGGTCGACAATGGAGAGAGAGGCACATGACTTTGTCAAAAAGTGTCTATAGTGCCAAGAACATGGAGACCTCATTCATGCACCGGCTCAAGAACTGCATCCCATTGTTACACCTTGGCCCTTTTCATAGTGGGGGCTCGATCTCATAGGTAAAATCTCACCCACCTCATCCAATGGCCACAAGTTCATCATCACCGCCACCGAATATTTCACAAAGTGGGTCAAAGTGATTCCTATGACCTACATCACTGGAAAACATATATCCAAGTTCATCTTGAACTGCCTCATTTGCCTATACAGTGTTCCCCAATCCATTATCTCTGATAACGAGATACCCTTCAAGAATCAGGATGTCCATGAGTTATGTGAAAAATTCAAAATCAAACACCGCTTTTCCACTCCATACTACCCACAAGGAAATGGCCAAGTAGAAGCTACAAATAAAACCATTCTAAAAATCCTCAAGAAAATAGTAAATGACTCTGGTCATGACTGGCATTTCTAGCTAAATCTCACCTTATGGGCCTACTGCACCAACATCTACACACCAACAGGTGCCACCCCATTCTCATTGGTCTATGGATCAGAAGCCATCCTCCCAATTGAGATCGAGCTCCCATCTTTGAGAATATCTTTGCAAAAACTCATCACAGATGAGGAGTACATGATTACAAGACTGAATGAGCTAGAATTACTAGATGAACGGGGAATGGATGCCCTAAATCATCTACAGTTCTACCAGAATTGAATGAAATAGAGCTACAACAAGAAGATTAGGCAACGCACCTTTCAGGTTGGTGACCTCGTACTAAAAGAGAATCAAAGGAATGTGCCCAATCCGGATACAAAAGGAAAGTTTGAGCCTAACTGGCTAGGGTCGTTCATCATCACTACAAGCTACAAATCGAGGGCATATTAGTTGTCAACACCAGAAGGCGAGCCTCTGCAAGAGCCCATAAATAGCTCTCATCTCAAAAAAAATTATGCCTAAATTTTGCAAGGTATAGAACCAAAAAATACCAAAAAAAATTAGAAAATAGGTCCTAAAAAAATGGTTACCTTGATGAAAACCTAGCAAACAGGCATCTTGGTGACAACAAAAAAATGCAAAAATCCAAAAAATCCAAAAAATCAGAAAAATGATTGAAAACAGTAAAGAAAAAAAATTCGTCCTCTAGTGAAAACCACTTTGGTGGCGCTTTGGACAAGTACCTTGGTGAAAACCTAGCAAACAGGTGTCAAGTGTAAATAAAGCACTCTTTATCCACCAGGATCTACACAACTCACTCACTCATTCCATCACATCCCATTCATCATCCATACACCCATTCGCTCGCATCCATACTATAGCCTGAGCTGGTGTCCATATCATATTCCACCATGGTACTACTTGGCATATTCCTAAGGTTAGTTTGTCCTGCCTTTATTGAAGTAGTCTATCACACCACATTGGGGGCATGTTCTCACATGCATTGGATTGGATTCGTGTATATTCTCGTAATCTTCTCAAAAGTCACTCAAAAATTCAAAAACATCCAAAATTACAAATCATCAAAAAATCCAAAAACATGTCGAAATATCAGAAAATCTTCAAAAAATTCATCATTGAGTCTTGTTAGTCTTCCACCTTGTCGAACTACGTCATCTCTGAGCTTGAACATAGGCAAGGTTGATCTTTGATCATCCCCCAAGACAATTAGAGTCAATCCTTAGGCATCTGTCGCATTGGCAATCCATTTGCCCATCTAGTCTACATCTTAAGTCAGTCCTTTAAGCAATAAAATGGAAATCTGTTTGTCCATCTCATCATCAAGTCTATCATCCGTCGAATTACGTGGTCTCTGCGTGTATAACATAGGAAAGGCTAATCTATGGATCAGCTCCCGAGACTCCTATGATAGGTCTTTAAGTTAGTCTATTTGTCTTAAATCTTGAAAATGCCAAAAACATTGAAAAATGTGAAAATACCAAAACATTTGTAAAACATTTCAAAATTCTAGAAACAGCCTCAAAACATTTGAAAAAACCAAAATGGTGCATCAATTTCATCTTGCTTTCACCTGTGATTGTCATCACTCATAATAAAAAAATTGTCACTTTCACCCTTTGGTGAGTCAGTCATAAATAAGTTTAACAGGTTCCAAAGTGAACGCTTAATCGTCAAAGTCTCAAGTTTAGATCAGTAAGCAAGTTGGTCAAGTCAGAGTATCAATAGCTTATCACCCAATCAGTCTCATCAAAACCCCGATCACAACATGTCCTAGGATGAAGTTTTCCTGCGATGGACATAAGCATCAGGTACCCCACAATAGTTAGTCTTGGCT